>VNJO01013005.1:0-54103 GCA_008042535.1 Drosophila tani | reverse complement strand
ACTGGTGTCCTGCGGCAGGATGGCATGGAGGCCGCAGTGACAGTGGGAGGCGCTCCTGGCTGGCTGGCTGCTGGCTGGTTTATGTGCGAACATTGATGGCACTTTTACGACCACTTTTCCGTGCGCTACACGTCGAAAACACAGCTCCCCAAATTGCCTAGAGTTTTCCGTAAGCATGGGAAACTGGTTGAAGCGGCTGTGGGAACGGAGATGTAGGTGTAAGCGAAGTCAAAAGGCCAAAAAAGAGGCTCCCGTCGAGGAGGTGAAAACGGAGAACGAACTGTGGCAGGAGTACTATGCCCCGTATCTGCACTTCTTGTCCTTCCAGGAACTCTGTTCGAGATTGGAGGCCAACCCCGCCCAGGTGAGATGGAACGCAAATGATTGGAACTGCAACATAATGGAGCCTTCCACAGGGACTCACCCACGAACTGGCCATGAGAAAGCTGGAGCGCAACGGCAAGAACGTTCTGCCGGTTCCCCCGAAGCGGATTCGCTTGGTTTGGAGATACTTTTATCACTGCTTCAGCAGCCTGGGCGCCATCCTACTGCTGTGCGCCATCGCCTGCTTCTTCCTGTACAATCACGTAGATGCCGCAAAGCCCAATGAACTCACAAATCCGGGATATCTCACAGCGGGTTGCACCCTGCTCATCTGCTTCTTCCTCGCCGGACTCATGCCCGTCCTGCATGAGGATCGCAGCAATCCAATGGTGGTGGCCATCAATGACCTGATGCCCACGTACTGCACAGTGATCCGAGAGGGAAAAAAGGAAATCATCCTCTCCCAGGACGTGGTGGTGGGCGACGTGGTTCCGATCAGCTATGGCCAGCGGATACCAGCGGACTTGAGGTTCTTTAGCACCTCTGGCCTGGAGGTGGATAATGTGGCCCTCACAGGAAGCTCGGAGCCCTGGCAAATCAATCCCTTGGCGAATGACGGAGCGCAGAGGTACACGTACTCCACAGTTGAATACTAAAGGATACCGGAAATAATTAGGTTTTGTTTACAAATTGAAACGAAAATGTTAGTGTCCTGTATTTATGTAATTTGTTATTGCTTCGTAACTATTGTTAACGAAAAATATATATATTTTAACAATGTTAAGTTATTTATTTGGTGGAGGTTGATGTCAGGTCGTTACGATCGAGCTTAACAGGGTTGCCAGAATAACAGAGAGAGTGAAAATGCTCAGATCAGCCGGGCTGCCAGTGGGCACTTGTTCCGATCGCCTATTGCTTAACGTTGCCACCTAGTTTAATATGGTAGGTTTTTTTTTTTTGATTTGGCGGTTTTTCTTACAATAAATATGAAAGTTTTTTATTTGAAGCAACCCAGATATTCCCATCATTTTAATTGTGTTTAGAAGCATATATAAATCCAGATAAATCACATTCCTTACCATCTCCTGTCCAACAGAAGCTTTTATCGAAACTCCTCCAAAATGAGTTTCAAGCCTGTGCCGAAATGGGTCTCCGGCAATATGGGAATCGCCTGCACGCATGCGACGAAGGGTTATGGCTTGGGTCTGGCCATTGCGTGTGGCAAGAACACTGTAGCCGGAAGGATGATGGAACTCAGCTTCAAGGCCCGACCTGAGACCCGAGTGGCCAAGCATCTGAAACAGGTAAGACTTCTCGAATATTCTTTAAAGCTTATTAAATCCCTTCGTGCTTTCAGGTTTACTGCTACGTGGTCTGCTTAGCCATCGTAGTGCTCATCCTCCTGATCTGTATGATCTCTAGAGAAGACATGTGGACTCTGCTGGAGCTCCATCTTTGCCTAATGGTCGCCCTGTTGCCCTTGTACCTGCCCTTCATCCTGTACTGGGGCCTGCGACAGACCAAGGACAGGATGCAGAATAACCAGTGCTTCGCGAGAAACCTTGAGGCCACCAGCACAGTGGGCCTCACCACGGTGATTGTTACCGATATGAGCAGGACAATGACCAAGCGGTGGATGCGAGTGTCGGAGGTCTTTGTGGACATGGAACTGAGGAACGCCGAGAGTCCGGAGGTGAATGAACTGGGTCCGCGTTTCGTTGAGCTGATCCGAGCCTCGGTCCTCTGCAACGATGCGGTCATCAATCCCGGCAACAACGGGGTGCCGAAGGTGAAGAAGAGCATGTACGGCAATGTCCTGGACATCGCGCTGCTCCGGTACGGCCTGATGATGCTGCCGGATGTCAACCAGCTGCGGAGGGATCACGAGAAGGTGGCTAACAAGACGTACACAGCGGCGGATCGTGTCCAGGTGACGGTGCACAGGACCCGTGACGAAGACGGCAAGCTGAAGCTCATCCTGTTGATGAAGGGACACTGCGACACGGTGATCCGTCGCTGCTCCACCTTCGCGGTGCGCGACGAGGAGCACCCGCTGGACGATCTGCTGCAGGACACCATTATCAGCCTGACGGATGGCCTGCTGGCGGCGGGTCGCCACGTGCGAGCCTTTGCCTACAAGGAGCTGGACAATGAGCTGGAGATGCGGCGGGTCTCGCAGGTTAACAGTGGCGCGGAGGGCGGGGAAGGCATTTTCCGGGATTACCTGGCGGTGGACACCTTCTCGCTGAGGTTCCTCGGCCTGATTGCCACCTACAATCCGCCGCGGTCCACCATTCCCAAGGCGGTGGCCAGGTGCCGGTCGGGGGGCATCAAGCTGGTGGTGGTCACCAGCCACGAGCCAAACATGGCCAGGTCTCTGGCCCTGGAGGTGGGCATCATGGCGTCGTCCTACGATGGGCGCACCACGCTCAGTCCCACGGATGTTGTAGACATGTCGGACTATGCCGACGAGAAGAACCACCACCAGATCTGGTACATCGAGCAGATGCTCCTCAACCAGCGGGACCTGGTGTGTGCCAATGCCAATACGGAGCAGCTCCACTGGATCGTGGACGCCTGCCAGCGGCTGGGAGCAGTGGTCTCCGTCATCGGAGGCTCGCTCCACGACACTCCCGCCGTGGTGAGCGGCCATGTGGGCGCGGCCAGGTTCGGATGCGCCACCATGTGCGAGGCTAGCGCAGATCTCATCCTGATGGACAGCTCCTTCGCGACCCTGACCGGCGCCATCGGAGTGAGTCGGCTGCTGTTCATGAACCTGAAGAAGGCCCTGGCCTACTGCCTGGCCACCAACATGATCTCGATACTGCTCTACCTCGGCTTCTTGGTGCTCCGGCTTCCCCTGGTGCCTCACATCATTGATTTGCTCATCCTGGCCGTCTTTGTGAATCTGGTGAGGTGGCTTGCTGCGAAGCTTGACCTCTGGTTTAATCCCGCTTCTCCGACAGCTTCCTGCCCTGACGCTGCTCTATGAGAATCCAGAGGAGAGGCTGATGATGCAGAAGCCCATGATCTACGATGACTTCCTGCTTAATAGCCGGTAAGTATTGGCTTTCGTTTCATTACCTGTAGTTGGCATCTATAGCCTCAGAAATGTCTCAATAGTCCCCTTTTTCCTTACGTATCCTTCAGTCTGTTCTTTGTCTCGCACATCCTGGTGGGTACCATCGAGGCTGCCGCAGTTTACCTGACCTACTTCGTGTTCATGACAAAGAATGGATTTGTTCCCAGCACCCTGGTGGGCCTGGGCCTCCAATGGTACGACGAGTCGGTCAACGACATCACGGACTCCTACGGCCAGGAATGGGTGGGAATAAATTTAAAAATTCTCGGCGATTTGCGCTGGCCCAACTTCCATTCCGAATCTCCCGCAGAGCAGCGTCGAGCGCGAGAAACTCGACTGTCAGGTGTCCACCCTTTGCCTGATGGCCCTCGTTCTGATGCAGTGCACCAATCTGGTGTTGACCAAGACCGGACGTGCCAACCTGCTGGAGTTCGGCTTTGAAAACTGGCGACTGAATCTGGCGTTCGTGTATTTGTTTGTTCTTTGCATTCTGATGTGGCTGCTGGACTCCGTCTTATGCAATGGAATCATGGAGCTGCAGTGAGTGCCGGAAGGCAGACGGACCTCCTCCGGGCTCTGTGACTATGACTCTGACTCTGACTTAATGTTTCAGATTCGACGACTTCCTTTGGACCATCTGGCCGTTGGTGGCCCTGCTGGTGTTCC
The DNA here is from genome assembly GCA_008042535.1 of Drosophila tani. Lineage (NCBI taxonomy): Eukaryota > Metazoa > Arthropoda > Insecta > Diptera > Drosophilidae > Drosophila > Drosophila tani. The sequence goes on along the minus strand of VNJO01013005.1, from coordinate 50,031 downwards.
TTGAATCCACGCGCAGGTACTTTCTCAGACTGTTTCCCGACAGTTGGCTCGAACGGGCGACCATGTATTAGGGTGGGAATAAATAGGAAAACGTGACCAATGAATTCTATAATTTGTTCCTATGGAATCATCACGGCGGACATCCATAAATATATATATTTTGTAATATTTATCTAATATTTATCTATAACGTAAAACATTGTAAAACATTGTAAAACACTGTAAAACAATATAAAAATATATTGTTCATTATTATTTTAAAAATTGCTGCACATATAATGGTATCTTTGAAAAATATTTATAATTTTTGTATTATTTAAAGTAACGGCTCTTATGGTTGCCACAAAAAATTCCGCAGGAAGACCTTCAAAAAAATTTGTTTGCGGTGCCTGCTGTATCTTTAAAGTGGATTTAAAAAATAAAAAAATCAAACGGATTTTGTTAAAATAATCTAGAATCTAGTAAATAATCATAGAAATAAGTAAAGCAAACTTTGTTTGGAAAAAATGGCGGTTTAAACAAATCGACTTTGCCATTTTGGCCTTCAATTGCTTACAAATGTTCTAAAGCGTCGGATTAAATTTTTTAAAGTGTTTTTAAAGATATTTTTTAATGATAGTTTTACTAAATAAAGATCTAGATTATATGAAATTATAAATAATATGTAAATTAAATCCCATTAGTACAATAAACCATCTGATATACCCTCGATCTTTAGGATTTACTCACTTAGTTCAAAAATAATTCTTTAAAATCCTCTGTATTTACACAACAAAACACTTTTATTCCTCAGTAGTGGTTCAACTATTTCTCATTGCTCAACTTAAGCTTCCTTTTGTTCCTTTATAATACATATGTTTAACATATTTTCTGAACATAACTCCTAATTAAACTTTATTAATACTACAAATATTGACTTAAGTAAGTTTGTTTCCCCTACGAGTCTTAAATCCTCTCAGATTTCATGAGAAATCCCCGCCAGTTAATTTTTTAGTTTATTTGTAAGCCAAATAAGAAATCTGCTGAAACTCTTACCTTGACATTAAACCTCTCACTTTTATACGCCATCAACTTATGAGTTTTTTACCTCAGCTTTTTCTGGTAGTAAAAGTCAGGGCTCATAAAACCCGCTGGACTCTAAAAACTAATAGCTCGCGAAGACAGGAAGCTGCCGAGAGTGCACTTCCAGGTTCTATTTTAATGGGGACGCGGAAGGTAAAGTGTGAACAAAGAAATGAAACTCTTAGATTTTATTTTTAAAATATTGCATTTTATTTGTGAATAGCACGAAGCTGTGGTTGGTGGTGGTGGAGGTGTTGGTGGTGTGGGCGGTTTGTGTGTGGTTTTTTTTTGGTGGTTGTGGTAGTGGCATTTTGCTGAAATTTTCGTCACATTTAAGACTGGGTTTAATTATTTAATTTGCTTCGCATATTTGACATCTACATTTAATGACAATGAGTAGGACTTTTCACGGATTTGCATTCTTTGAACATCAATATTTTGTTACGTTTAACTTTACGTTTTTACTCTTGTAAATATTTTTGTTTTTGTTTGTTTTGTTTTGGTTTTGATTAAACTTTCTGTGAACATTTACTGAATAATGCTTGTTATTGTATATTCGGTTATCGCTATGTATGTACTATGTGGGGCTGTGCACAGTCAACGAAGTAACTGGGGGCTAAAGTGAGCTCTCGATCTGGAATCTGGAGGGGTCGGCAAGGTTATCCCTACCCTTCGAGCTGGTTCAAGAGCACCTCAAGAACTCAAAGAAGTTTGAAGATTTATCTTTAATCCAATTCCATTTATTCGCAGTGACTTAAAGGAGGGGCCAGACTCAGACCAAGGACCCTTGCCATATCATACATATTATTCTTAGGTGCGCGTGTATATATAATCTGAACAACAAAAAATATAACTCTCTAGGCGATCGCTGCTGCTTTCGATGTTCTGAAACTTTCCGTTCTAAAACTGAAACCGAACTATCTATCATATCTATCAGCTGTTGGCTCTGGATCTGAGGGGACTCAACGTGGATCAATCAATCAATATCAATCTATCAATCAATCAGGCAACGCAAGCTGAAGGCGGTGGGATCTCTCTGATCAGGGGTGACTATCTCAACGGTCTCTATATATCCTTCTACTTTCTTTTCTTAAGGTTCTTGGGGGTTTTCAGTTTTTGGTTTTCGACCTTCGACTTTGTCTTCGTTTTTTGTGGCTGTTAAAATACGTTAAAATTATTGTATTATCTCATTAATTTAGTAGTTTTGTTTGGTTTAATCTTAAGGTAATATAGATTTAAGTACACACACACATATATATATATATATCTGTATATGCTTGTATACGTGTCCGTATGTATTGTATATATATCTTTTATGGTACTCGTGTTCTTGGTATCCGCATTCGCATTCGTATTTGTGTGTATATTTAGTTAAAGTAATTTGTTTAAAGTAATTGCGTTTACATTTATTTCTATTGAAGTTGCTCTCTTTAATTTGACACTAATTTTAGGTTTCAATTTTTGTTTAAAGTTTAAACTCTGTTCCATTAAATCGAACATTTGGTTTTTGTGTGTGTTTGTTTACTTTGTTTTTTAAGTTTACTTAATTTTGTTTGCTTAGATTTCTTGCATCTGTGGAAATAAAACATCGCATTGCAAATATACGCTCCGTTTATTCTCTGTAAAAAATAAAATCGTGTAGCACGAGCTCGAGATTTCGCTCGGATAAGTTCACAGTTAGTCCCTAAAGATCGGTATATAGCCTCACTACGTGGAAAGTACGCGTCAACTAGTAAAACTCGGCCAACTCCGCGAGATCCTCGCTTATCCTTGAATGAAGGGGGAGCCGGAGGCGGGGCAGGTGGTAATCGGTCATCAGATTGGTCTATCCGGGCAGAGATCCGCGCCTATCTGGGCAGCCGCAGGTGGAGCAGGTCACTGGGTTAGACGCCCTGGGCCAGGCTCTCCTTGGGCAGGGCCAGGATCGGCTGCTCCACGCCCTGGTGGTGGGGTATGATGAACGGCGAGGTCAGCATCTGCAAGGGTCTGCAACGAAAGCAATGAGTGCCTGGTTCCCTGATCTCTCTCGCAGCTCGAAGTACAGGGGGCAACGGCAACTCACTCAGCGAAACTGGCCGCGGTGACCATCGGCTGGCGGACCGAGTGCAGCGCCTGCGAGTTCTTGGCCCTGGCCAGCAGGCTCATCACCGTGCGCTTGGTGGGATTCATTCCGGAGCGGGGAACCCCCAGCAGCGGGCGCTTCCTGCCCAGGCCGCCACCTGTCGCACACAAAGATCAGAGCGTAATTAAACACGGAGCCAGGTAGGATTTCGAAAATCCAGAGACTGCCACGATGCACTGACCGTGATTAGTAGTCGCTAGTCATCATCAGCCCTTCCCTCCTCCCCACTCACCTATGTTGATGGTCTTGACGTTGCGCAGAGCGGGATGCAGCAGGGCGGCGCCCGGTGGCTCCAGGAGTGTTAGCGCGGATGCGGCCGCCTCCCCGTCGCCGGACAACTGCAGGGCACTGGCACTCGCCTGGTTGGTGGGCAGGCCGGCCATGGTGGCCCCCACTCCAGTGGCCGGCTTCAGCAGTCCTCCGATTCCTGCGGCCGTCAGCTGATGCTGCAGTGCCACGGCCATGGCTGTGGTGTGCACTGTGGATGGATTGACGGCGGACAAAAGGGTGGAGAGAGCGGTGAGTGGCAGCCAGAGGATTGCGTCGAACAATGGCAGGACAGGAGCCAGACTTTGATAGCCAAGGCACACACAATGCCCAGTTTAGATTAATTATCCCTATGGAAGCTATATCATTGTGATTGAGGACAATTTCGGGCTTTCAAAAGGCTATTACGTGGAATCTTTTGGGTGCATGTGATTGAAGTCACATAAATCTGTGGGTATTGTGCTCGGATTAGGGTGAAGATACCGTTTCTGAACTTAGAAATTATGATTGTTATGCTGATTTGAGGATTTATAAATCTATGGAAGACCTAGAATAATGTTTTATAGTTGATTACCGCGGGTTTACTATTCTTGATACATATACTCCACATTTTTAGGGAATTTTAAAATAATCTAAGAAGACTCAGACATATAATTAACTCAATAGACTGCAAAAAATCGTATGTCGTTACGCATTCTTTTGTTAAATTTTGGTCTGTAGTTTAAAATACTTTGATCAGGCCTTAATCCATTTTAAAATCTTTAATTTACCTATTATTAGAGAAGACATTTCCCATCGAATAAAATCACTATACTTAACATCGCTAAGCAAAGTATATCTGATATTTACCACAAGAAAAATAATTTCTTAACCGTATAAAATTCTCTCTGGGACTCTGCTAAAGGTTTAGTTAAAGTACTGACAAGAAGGCCACTATATCTTTTAATACCACATATGCAGTACCCCTAATTACTACTTCATAGTTCTGTAAAAAATCCCAAAGCCCCCCTGAAGCCTCAAACAATAAACCCGTAATTTTCTTGACTCTCGGCTGGAGCTGGATTATGTTCATTGGCCCTGCCAGGCGCCACATCAGTGGCTGCAGTAAATTCCAATTAATAGTCGAGCTCCCAGCTAAGCCAGTGTCCTGCCGAAGGAGTCCACTTACGTGCTGCCGCTGTCGCCGGAGTAGCCTGTCCGGAGAGATGCTCCCCGCAGGCAGCCGCCGCCGCTGCACTGGCTCCGCCGTGGGCCTGCTGCAGGAGCTGGTGGAAGTGCGACTGGTGGCCAGCGCCGTGATGGTGCTGCTGACTGTGGTGGTGCTGTGCCTGCTGCTGCTGGGGCTGCTGGTGGTGTCCATGGGCGTGGGCAGGGTGCAGGTGGGCGTGGTGCGGATGCTGGTGCGGATGCGGGTGCGGGTGCTCGGAGCTGGTGGTGCTGATGCTGGTGATGCCGGCAATGCCCAGGCTGACGCAAGTGGGCGAGCATTCGAGCTTGTCGACCGTGGACAGGCACTCCATGCCGCTGGCGTCGACGTCCGATTTGTCATCGTTGGACGTGTCCATGTCGGCCAGTCCGCCGCCCAGGCCACGCCCGCTGCTGCCGCCGCTGGAGGAGGAGGTGGTGGCGCCGGCTCCCTGATTACTGGCATTGATGGTGGGACTCTGGGAGTCGTCCAGGGAGTGGGCGCCCAGCGTGGGCGTGGACGTAAGCGCTTGCATTTCCCACATCTGCTCCTGTCGGATGTCGTCGTGGTAGTCCTGTGGGGATTAAAGCGATGGGATTTTGCATAAAAATACAATATTGTGTCATTGAAGTTTTTTTATTAAGTTTTAATCTAAAGAAAAAAGGATTTGGTCTTAAAATGGGGCCTTGAAGGGGAATACTTTGGAAATAATAATTATTTCGATCATAAGAGATTTTTCTTTTCTGGTTTTTAAACGAGTTAAATGGTACTTCAAGAATTTCTCGTAATATTAATCTATTGGTATTGAAAAAAGCGGAAAGGAAACATTAAGGAAGAGGTATTCAGTTCCAAGTTCAAGATAAAAATAAAAATTGAGTAAACACAACGATTATGAGAGCAAAATTGCGAATATAGACAACGAGTAAGAGAGGAAAATGGCGACTAGTAATGTTAATGTGACTGAGAACAAGCGAGAGCAAGCGAACAACGAGATAGCTCATGTTGACCCCTTAACGACGAGCCTATTTTTCTTAAATCAGTATACAAAAATGAAAATAAATAAAATAGTCCACAAATATAGTTACAACTTCTCCAGAAGACATCTTATTTAAATACAACGAGGATGGAGGCAGAACGATGAGTAGAGATAATGAGAACAAAATCTAGCGAAAGCAGGCGAGTGACGAGAGACTTAAGTTTGAGCCTTTAACGGGTTTATTTTCTTTAATATTTAAATTAAATAAATAAAATAGTCCCAGAAAAGTGGAAATGCATCTTAAATTTAAATACAACGAGGATATTGACAGAACGACGAATAGAGATACCGAGAACGAGAACTAGCTAGAGCAGGCAGAGTTCAGTTTGAGCCTTTAACGACGAATTTCTTTAGCTTTAATTGTTAAATTAAATAAATAAAATAGTCCCAGCTGTATAGTTACAACTTCTAGAGAAGAGATGAAAGGCATATCGAATTTATTGCGAAAAAACAGACTTAAGGGTAAGCAACTTCGATGCAACTATCTGGATAAGGCCCTGCCCTACTGTGGTGGGATTAGTTGTGCAACCGGAGGAACACCTCAATCGAGCAATTAAATTTAATTCACGTTTCTCTGGCCGCCGTCACCGCCGCTTGCAATAAATGCGAATTTTATTGGATGTCAATTAAAAGTTTGTGCGCAGCCACGTTTCATGTGTCGCCCGCGGAACACCCTTTGGGCAGATGCCGTCCTGGCCCCGGCACACAGACACACATCTGGTAAATGGATGGGGTATATGTATCTGAGTATCTGTGAGTGCTTAATGCAATTATGTGGGTGGCGGCGAGGTGTGGCTGTGGGCCTGGGTGTTGGCTTTGATGCGATAGATACACGCAGGAAACGCCACTCCGGTGAATACACATTTCACCAACCCCATTAACCAACTAACTCGTTTATGAATATCTCTGAATTTGCAACCAAATCGCACACAGCAGCACATGTATCTATTTCCTAACATTTTACTACGCCGAGAACTGTCGCACGGGGCGGCGTTTTTATGGCACTCGCCCGGCGAACATAAATCCTGATTGCAGATGCCATAAACAATTTCCCGCCAGGTGGCTCAAGCTTAAATGTGTCACAGATGAGATTTGCAGGGACTGCCAGACCGCTCGCACCTCAAAGTAACCCCAGCAATTTATCTAAATTGAAACAGTCTCTGCTTTCCACACCTCCATATCGCCCCCGCTCGAGATATCAAATAATTTCTATGCAAATTTTCGTCGTGTGTAATCAGATCCGAATAACTCAGGGGGAGAATCTCTGAGACGCTCTGAGCCGGGCTAGGAGACCGTTTTCATGTTGCCAACAGCTGCCAGTCAAAGGTTGGCCAGGATGTCAATATATTAGATTACCCAACTTCGGATCTCTCCCTGCATCTGGCAGATGTGGAGCTTATCCGGGCTCCAAGACAATGCCTCGTCACGTGGGGAGGTGAGAATTGAATTTTGTGGCGAATTATTCATAGATCAAAGCGGGTTCTTAAAGCATAATTTGCAATAAGCAGGATACATTGTGCTCATTTATTATTCTCAGCAACCCACGAATGCGGGCGGGCACTGCAACTGGGCCAGATAGATGCCCTGGCATTCCTTTTAAATTGCTCCGTGTCCACTCCCCACAATTCTGCTTGCATCTTAAAGAAGATGTATAAATAAAGTATGCCGGCGCCGGGCAAGTGAGGATGATGCCCAGGACGTGCCTTGGTCCTCTCTACCTCCCCATCTCCCCTGTATTACTGAATCCCCCACATCCCGGTCTGCTGCGCTGCAGATAGTAAACGGTTAACATTTGTGTCTCAAGTGGAGGAGCGAGGAGACCCAAAAGGCAAGATGTAAGGATAGAGGACGCAGTCCCCCCCTCACACACGATGGCTCTACAAGATGGCGATGGCTATACCGATGGCGATGGCGTGTCGAGCGCCACACAATGGACAGAGGAAGATGCCAGCCAAGTTTCCAAGAGCCAAGAGGAGCGGGCGTGGCCCGTCGAGTGCCGCGGGTGAAAGTGTGTAGATGGGTGTGGGTGCGGGTGGGGGTGTGGGTGGCAAATGTAATTACAGCACAATGCAATTTAGTCAGCGAGCGCGGCGAGCAGGAAACTCGCTGCATGCCACGCGAACACGAGCAACACGGAAGCTGAAGTCGATAACGAGCACAACCTTGGAGGAGAACAAGTCCGCCGAGCTCCAACACTCCAACGCTCCTCCACTCCCGCCACTCCAGTCCGCCACCTACACTCACCGAACAGTTTGCCATGACTTTGGAAAATTCGTCTTTAATTAAAATCGTCAGCGAGTGAAGAAAACTTTTATAAAAAACAACATTCTTTTCGAAAGTTATCAAAAAAAAAAAAAGAAAGCAACAGAATCCTTGAGAATGACTTTATAGAAATTTTGTGGTTGAAAATATATTCTAAGGACTCGCAAAGCCAACACTCCAGAGATTAAAAAAAAATACTCTTGTGTTTATAATTACCTTGAGCAAGATTTAAAGTGCTTTAAGTTTTAGGAAACCAGGGAAGGTTTTTCTCTGTTAATAATCTGCATTTTACCTTGGCAGATTTTTATATCTAGCCTTTAAGAATTTATTAAGAATTTATAAGGAATTTTTGTAAAGGTTAACTTTTCCTAATTTGTTTTTAATAGCAATTGGCTTAAAAAGGTTTATTTCACAAATATCAGAAAATGTTTACACAGCTCTTTGAGCAAAGAATAATTAGATAAATATTTCCTTTTTCTTTTCTCAAATGTAAAAAAATATCCACAGTTCATTTTTTATTTTTTTAGAAAAGCATTAGTAAAGTATTAAAGATTTCGCTAAAAATATTAGAAACTGTTTCAAGAGCTCTTTGAACAAAGGAATTCTAGAGAGATTAAAATCTTTCCTTTCTAAAAAGTAAAAATATACTTATAGTTAATTTTGTTATTATTTTCTTCGTCAAACCATAATTTAAATAAATTCCTTATATCTTTCTTAGACAATCTGATCAGACTATGGATTAAACATAGAAGATTTGGTTTATTAAATATTTAAGAATATTTATTCTCTGCAAACTCATTTAAACAGTATAATTAAATAAGACTTTTCTCAAAGTGCACTCCTCGCTGCCATAACTTTAAGCCCCGTGTCCTGGCAAACTTTAAGATGCTCATTTGCGTGCCCATGGAGCGGCCGAAACTTGAATCATTAATGGGTATTAAACACAAACAATGCCGAAAGGGGAGTCTCGAGGCTCTTGGCCCGAAAAAGGACCCACCAACTACCCCAAAGTCCCACAAAAGGCCGACTCACCGGAACCAGGAAGCGTCGCACTTCCGCCAGCGCATAGGCGATCCGGGCATGTGCCTCCGCGGGAGCGGCGAAGGTCGAGATCTCCACGTGCAGGTCCTCGAAGAGGTGGGCATAGCGACTGTCGCCGCTGGCGCGCAGCTCCTCCTCCTTCCGGCGGTCGCGCATCGAGCCGCGTCCCAGCACGGCCATCTTGCACATGGTGTCCTCCTGCAGGCGCTTCATCGAGTTCCCCTTGGGTCCGAGCAGCTTACCCACGAAATTGAACTGCGGTCCGGACAAAGGGAAATGCAATGAAAATTTACCTCCGCTTTTCCAGTTTTCCACTTACCTTGGGGTGATCTCGCACCGGCACCGCCACTTTGACGGCCACCTTCACGGGCTTGTCGCGTGTGATGTCCAGCATTTTGAGTTTCTCTGCGGGAAGGCAAACAGGGAAATGCATTCGGCTTAATGGGCGTGTAATTAAACGTGTAATTTAACTTTATGGTGGTTGAGGTCAAGGAGACCAGCAATTGAGCAATTTAATAGCCCCTCTCGCGCTGAAAAAAGCCTTTTCCCTGCTTCTAGTGTTGCACAAATAATATAAAATGTAAGCAATAACCAGTGGTAGTTAGACTTTTGCCATAAAAAAATAATTACATTTCCCTTTTACTTTAAGCCACAAAATGTGTATTTTGATACAAAGCTAGGGCTCTTTATAAAAACAAGGGGAAACAACTATGTTTCTTTATTAAGCCAAAAATAACCAATTTATTCTAGACAAGATTTTATTTGAAAATTAGGTCAATAAAGAGTAGAAATATTCCTAAATAAATACTTTGTCCCAGAAGAAAATAAATGTATTTGTTTGCCAAGAGAAATTAAAGAAGTAAAGTCTTTCCTTATGATTTAAAGTGGGAGTTCAAGGCTCTCAGGAATTTATTTAATTCTTTAAAATCCTCCTTGATGTCTTGAAGTTAATTGAAATGATTGTCTTTCAGCCACAATGGCAGCACATTAATTTGATTCAATTAAACAATAATTAGGTCAAGTTGTTCAAGCTGCAAAATGTTGTATTATCAACATATTAATGGCACCAAAATGATTAATTTTAAAGTCAAACGTGCCTTGAAATTCGAAATGGATGAATTTATTAATTAAAATTGTTATTATTCTGTGAAAACATTCTCGGTGTCATTAAAATGTTTAACCAACCGAAGCCTGTTTAAGGTGAAATTAAATTTGAAAATGCAAATTTGAGCAAAAATAGGTGGAAATAAATTTATTAATATTTTTAAAGGTGTGAAGTGTGAAAGGTGACTTTAAATGCCTAACAGGCTTAAAAGTATTTCACTAACAAATATTTATATAAATTTAAAAAGTAATCATCAATTTGCATAACGAGTTTTGTCAAAGGAACAAACTAATTTGTCCAATTTATTTTATTTAAATGTGACAACAAGTAGTTACTTCCCTTTACTCGCACTTCTTTGTGAAAATAACTTTATTTAATGTTGCAATTCAAGCTCTGAAATTGTGTGGAAGGAGAGTACTCCGCCGGGTGCCTCCATTCATTTCCTGTCAGCGCTATCAGGTGAATAAAACTATATATATGTATATTCCACACTCTCTGTCCTCCCCCAGACTCCAAGTATTCTCTGCGTCAGCTGCCCTCATAAGTATGCTACTGTCGGCGAGTTCATCGGATTATCTCGAGCTGACTTGTGTCACCTACTCAGCCTGCATCCTTCGCACACTCGCACCTCCCCGTAAATAGTATCTGGTATCTCTGTATCTCGTATCTCTGTATCTTTAGCTGCCCGCAGCAGACGCTGCGACGTCTGTAAACATTTGGCGGAGCCTTAAAGACAGGCCATGGATGCGACTCCTTCTCCGCACCTGTCCTTCCTCTCCCGTTCTCTCTCTCGGTTGTTTGTAACTAATTAAGCAAAATGCTTCTGCACACACACACACAAACAAATACAAGCCGAAAAAAGGGGCAGAGGCTAAGAGGGGCTGGGGGCGGGGACAGGGGCTGGATAAATCTGTTGACAGGCCCAAACATGAAAACATTTTTGTTTGCTCTTCAGCTCAGGCTCAAGTCTTGGCAAGGACTCACGGGGACACACACAAACACAAACAGCAGGCGAAAGCGAGAAAGACACACACCATCTCACACCTTGAGACACACCCACACACACACGTGCACTCACACCAAGGCATCGTCACTCATTAGCAGGCGAAATGGCTTTCTTAACACCTTTTGTCGTTGCCTTTTGCATGGAATGCAACATTTGCATGCACCAGTGCTGACAGTCTGACTGGTTTCTAGCTACACTTATTCTATTTAGCTTGGAAACATAATTATTATTGGTGCCTATAGGGTTCAGGAGTATTTTGAATTAAAGGAAAAAGAACATTTATTGAACAGGCAGAATAACGCATTAGAAGCACAAAAGTTTATTTAGCATTGTCCGTCTGTCCGTTTGTCCGTCTGTATGACCGTCCGTCTGTCCGTCCGTCTGTCCGTCAGTCTGTCCTTCTGTTCGTTTGTCCTTTTGTCCGTTAGTCCGCCTGTACGTCTATCCATCTGTCTGTCCGCAGGAGGTAACAAATCTCGTAGACTATAAGTCTTATACTATAAGATTTTGAGACATAACATTTAGTTTGATTTAAAATATAGTCACGCCCACTACCGCCCATACATTAAATTAAAGTGAATTTAGGTAGAACGTGAATATAAGCTATATAAAAGAGATAGCTTTGTGCGGACGGTACCTAAAAAGTTTAGTACAATTGGATTATAAACGTGCGAGTTATTAGACAGTAAAGTTCTATCTTATATCCCTAAATCTATCTCGCTTGCACTCGCACTCACATCGCCAAAGCTGCTTAGTTAAATCTCAAACAGCGGTTTTAGTCCGGGCTGATGCCAGCCAAAAAGTAATTTAATTTATTGCAAGCACACTTGAGTGCAGCTTTCTGAATACTTGTTTTTAATAAATTTTTTATGTGCATTAAGCTATCATTATGTCACTTAAAAACTTAACTTTATGACTTTGATAAGATATAAACAAGTCACAATAATAGCCCGACCATAAGGACTTATCGAATAATTACGCAAAAGTGGAACTTCAGGCTATTTGCTTTGTTTTCAAAAGTCCTTTTACTTTTTTGTCAACTGCAGGACACCACTGGCATTCCCTCTGAGGGTAGCTGCTCCACCTGTTTTCCACCTGTTTACCTGAGAAGGCCCTCTGTCTCTTCTGTCTCACTGGCAGTGCCTTGTCAGTGGCAGCAACATGCATAAGTAGCTGGCAGTTGTCAGCGAAGAGCACTCTGACGGACTCCAGGTGAGAGGCGAGAGAGATAGAGAGCGGGCAGGTACTATTTCGGGCACTGGCAAGTAGGTGAAAGCGCAGATCTGTGTTAATTGTTTGGCATTGGAGCCGCCATAATATTTATGCTGGCACAAAAGAAAAACAGATATCTGCCCCTGGGAATAGAATGGCAACGCAGAATTCCCTGTGCTGCTTGATTAATTACGCTCATCAGTAGGAGACGGCGAAGGAGGGGCGAGGAGCTGTTGGCTGCCTAAAAGGATATCCGTGTTCTCGCTCTGGCCGCTTGTCCCACAGAAATTAGATTAATTTCCATTTCATTCAACATTGTTTGTACTGATTATTCGAGGGGAAAGCCAGGCCAGAGCAGCCAGAAAAGTTGTCTTGTTGTTATTCCCTCGGCCCGGGGACTTTTCAATTAGCGCCGTTTCAACAGCAATTAAATTCGCCCGAAATAACTTTTTACTTTAATAAATTTCCATCTTGCCACGGAATGGGCAAAATGCCTATAGCTTTTATTTGAAATAATCTATGCATATTTGTTTTAATTAAACGATATTTTCAGAATTGTCGTGGTCGCTGTCGTTGTCGCTGTCATTGTCGTTGTCCTTGCGGATCGATTCGTTTGCGTGGGTAAAAATAACTCTACCCATCTTGCATTTAAAGCGCCATTAATTGGTCTTTTACACAATGATTATGCAAATTTATTGATTTACCTCCGCCGCTCGAAAGAGCAATAATAATAATAATTACTTTTCGTTCTCCACAGTCCTCGCTCTGGCAATAATTATGCCAGCATCGAGCGAACTTTCTGCACACTTTTGGCAGCGCTTCGGTTCTGGTCTCTGGGTTCTGGTTTCTGGCCAGAAGGTGCGAGCGAATTTGGCTGGCGCCGCCTAATCTCCACTAATTTATGGCCAGCACGGCCATTAACGTAATTAGGTATGCATTTCAGGCCACCTGGATATCCGCACCTTCCCCGCTGCAACGGAGTCCTGGCAGCGGTTCAAGTTCTGTGAATGGGGGAGCACTTGGCTAAACAGTTGATGGTGTAAATCAGATTTAAATATCAACTGGCCGCAGCCACAGGACAGGGGACACGGGACACCGGACACGGACTTTAGCAACTGACATTTCCTTCCTCTTCTGCCTTGGTTTTTCCTGGGATTCCTTGGCTTTTCCCTCCTGCTACTTCCCTTCCCGCGGGGCAGGTTGCTAAACATTTGCTCAGTCACTGCAATTGTTTCCGCTGCCACTTTTTGTTGCTTATGCTGCTCTGCCCCTGCTCTGCCTCTCTCTGTGTGTTGTTTGCCGATGCCCGATGCCAGTTGCCATATTTTCCGTATTTTCCTTTTGCGCGCCGCCTTCGTTTGGCCTTTCCGGGTCATTTGCCCGTCCGGAAAAGCGGAAAACACTGTCCTGGGCTGCTGCTGACTCTAGACTCTGGACTTTCCTTAGTCGCCGCCTTGGGGCCAGGCACTTGAGCTAGCACCCTCGACCCCCGAACCCCGATCCCCGACCCCTGCACTGGGCTGGAAAATGCCTGGAAAAACCCTCTTCAGAGCGATGACGCTGTCTTGGGCATGATATATAACCCTTTTATTTTCCCAACCCCGCTGGCACCTGCCTGCACGGAGAAAAACAAATTCCGACAATCACTGGTGTCACAGACTGTCTGTGACAGAAAGTCAGTGGAGATTGCAACACAAAAGTTTGCGGCTTTCCAAAGTTTGACACAAAATATACTTATTATATTTTTCGGCTGCTACTTTGTACAATGGGGGTTTCCCCAGAAATCTCTTGAGATTAACAAGCTCGGGTAGAGTGAGAAATATTATTAAAAAGAACAAAGAAACCGAAAGGAAATGGAACAAGGACTTCTGGTACTTTCTCTGGGATAGAGTGTTTAAATAAATAAGTAAAATTATATAATAATTATTATATTATTATTATAATAATTATATTTATATTAAGTTAAGTAAAATAGGATTAGGCGTCACATCATTGGTATGGAGAATACTTTACTTTCTTTATTTACCTAAATATTTGATTTAAATTGTATATATGTACTTGTATTATTTAGTAATAATTTAAATCATTCAAAATGTATTATCAAAGCCTGAATTTGGTCACATCATCGAGGGATTGTTGTGACTTAAAATAATGGTTTTATAAGATCTAAAAATATTAATTTAATTCTCTGGACTGAATTCTTTTAAAACTTTAGTTTTTTCAAAAGTTTCAGGAGCTGGAGTAGAGATTTATACTTTATACTTAATACTTTTTTATAGGATCTATATATTATATCTAAACAAGGGTTTTGTTAATCGATTCAACAATATGCATGGCGTTGGGCTTAGTAACAAGCCAGGCGATGATAAAGGCATATTTATTTATTACCGACTTAACTTATTTAATAATTAATAATTTAACTTATGTTTGCAGATATCAAATGTGTATTTTCTTGTGAGCGTCGCTTTCATAGATTTATTGCTAGGACTGTGCCCAAAAGATAGTATACTAAATGGATAATTTAAAAAACTACAAGTCCAATAGATTAAGAATTAAATTAATTTTAATAGCCCAATCCGGATTCCTTTAATTTTTTATTACCAAATAAGCACTCAAATACATTACAGAAATTCTAAACATAAAGATTTAATGGAACACATTTTAAGGGTGTCTAAGCTCATAAGAAAACATGAAAAAATAAAGTTAAAATGTTAAACTTAATTGATATCCGAGTCCAGAGAATTTTTAAATATCCATGTAATAAACACCAAATATATATTAATTGTATTAATAAAGAGGTATTTACGATTTATAGGTAAACATTGCATAACTTAAACCGATTTTAATCCCCAGTGACATCATATTGAATTACGGCAGATAAATTTCAATGAGAGTGGGATATGTATTCTTCTCTGTGTGGCCTCGGGCAAAGGTCACGTGGGAGTCAAGTGTATGAATGTATCTATCCGCAAATTATTCAATTTCAAAGTGAAGAGATTTGCCTTTTCCCATTTGCCTTTCCCCCGGCCGAAACACTGACCATTGGCCATTTCAATATGGCCCAAAGCGGCTGCCAGTTTAATCAACATTTTGTCAGTGTTAATGTCCTTGGCAATTTCTCGGCTCGTGGCCGAACCATTGATGGTCCATTTAAGCGATTTTCGACAGGACACCACCGATGATACCTCCGCTGCCTCCTTTACCCCCGCCCATCGCCCATCGCCTGGGGTTTAACATTTCCCTGGGGACGGATTACCACGGAATGCGTCTCGTTAGCCGAAACAAAAGTAAAAATAATCATAAAAAGGAAACAAGCGAACAAAAAAACTCAACTTTTGCCCAGAAGCTTACATGTCACACGGGAGGAGTGGGGTTCTGTGGGGTCCTGCGGGTCCCGGAGACTCTGGTATGGGAGTCTAAACATCCGCCAGTGCCTGCTCTGCTTGTTTATTATATCCCCTTTTTATGCTCATTTCTCGTCTCTCCCCGGCGACAATCTGTAATCCAATGTTGCCAGTTTTTGTTTTCCGTTTTTTT
Source organism: Drosophila tani (assembly GCA_008042535.1). Classification (NCBI taxonomy): domain Eukaryota; kingdom Metazoa; phylum Arthropoda; class Insecta; order Diptera; family Drosophilidae; genus Drosophila; species Drosophila tani. Next base: position 34,195 of record VNJO01013005.1, on the reverse strand, counting down.
TTCTTTTCTTTTTTTTTAAATTTCCAGTATTGCTCGGATTAGATTCAAAGGAAAGGCAAGGCAGCAACAAAAGTCAGCTTTGATGGGTATATCCCAACGCTTTCGCATTCGTATTCCTCCCCTTATTTTGATTTCTTTGTATTTACTCGAGGACGAGGACGAGCAGGAGCCTTTAAAGCTAAGCTGCTCGGTTTGAGGATTGAATCACACCGAGTTTTGAGTCGAATCGAGTTGAGTTCAAATGAAAGGCAAAGACGACAAATAGTTTTGTTTTCGCACATGACGTAATCGACTGGCTGTGTGTTTATGATTAAATTTTCCCCCGACTCCGTTTTTGCTAGAAATGTATGCTCCTTTCAGTGCCAGTGCCGCCGCCGCCGCCGTTGCCGCTATCGGTATCAGCCAGTGTGACGACGACAGTTTTTACGACGGATGCCAGGATGCCCGCTCGCTTTTATGTCCTTCCTTAACTTTTGCGTAAACAAGTCGAAAGTCGAAAAGGTGGAATAGCAGAAAAAATTCACATTTACCCCGTCCCATCCAGGCTCAGCCGGAGGAGAGCATGAAGCATGGAGCATGGGGTTTTCTAAATGCCCTCGGAGCATATACACATGGAGGTGGTCTGGGCTAGGACTATGGATAGCGAGGAGGAAAGGGATGGGTTGGGATCTCGAATAGGTTGGTTAAACAGAACCTTGGTGGCGGCTTCCTCTTCGTTTTCTCCGTGCTCTGTTTGACTTTGCCCCCGCTCCGTTCCCGTTCCGGATTCGATTCGGACTTAGCCGGGGATATACTCTGCCTTTCCGAACTATGAGACAGTTGAAGGGAGGACATTCAGGCGATTTGCTTGGCGCAAAAAGAGTGGATATACTCGTAAAAGAAAAAGATTCAATCGCTCTATCGAAACTTTGAATCGGCAGATGAGGATAAACTACTTGCTGAACGCCATTTCTTGGGAATTCCATAAAACTCTTTTCAATAAGCGAGAGTTTTTCTTTATTTGTTGATATTTGAAGAAAGAAATTAAAAATATATTTAATATTTGATATTTGAACAGAGAAATGAATTATACTTTTAATTTAAGAAATGATTAAAGTGTTTAGAACCTCAAAATATATTTATAAATTAATTTAAATTAGATCCTTTATATAATATATATACATTCTTGTAAAACCTCTTTATAAACCTCTGTTTTGCTAGAAAATAGTTATGCTAGAAATAACTTAAGTTAGTCAGAATCAAATACTAATGAGGAAAATATGGCTTTTAAAACAACTGTAAAGCCTAGATCTTAAGGTGTTTTCAAGTCCGCATAAATAATAAATAATAATTAAAAAAGTATTTTAAAAGCATTGTTTCGATATTAAATAAAGAAAAATATCATTCCTCATTTCCAGTTCAAGAACTTATTTTAATAATATTCACTTAAGACACAAAAGTCAATTTAAAATAAAGCAATTTATCGGAAAACCCTCCTGTGCTGAGTTGTGGCTTTTCCAGACTCGAATCAACCCTCCCCCGATATCCTGAACCTGCGAACACTGTGCGTCGCCGTCGTCGTCTGAAGCAGTTTGTGTCATCAACTGCCGCAAAACTCCCGGCAGTTGTCGGCAATTATATAATCCACATACCTGAACCTTTCAGGGACCTTTCCTCGAGCGCACTTAAGCCAGCTTTAGCCTCCATCCTTTGTTGCTTTTGTTGCGGTTGACTGCAAAGTGAAAGAATGTGAATAATCTATATGAGCATGTAATAATAGTTTGAGGCCAAAGGGATTTCGTCCCTTTCAAGTTTTCAGCTAAGCCATCCCTCTACCAATCCCATCCCTTTCCCCCTCCGATCGGGCGCCCATCAGCCGACATCTTGCGGTAAGCTCGTGTAAAAAGCTTAAGGGAAACTTTGTAAAATTTTTATCATAATGCAGCTGACAAAAACGCTCCAACATTGTAAATACTTATGAAAGTTGCACGGCGGAAGGGGGAGAACGAAGGGGGGTGGAGAGAATTTTGTCTCAAATCTGTTGATAAGTTCCATAATGAAATAAGCCAGGACCAAAGTTGGCCGAGGCAGCAATTTTTCCGCATATCCCCGAAGACAATCGAAAGTTTGCCTCTAACCCCGTGGAGTGAACTTTGGCGAATCTTTATGAATATTGATTGCGGCAGCGGTGATCTCTGGCCTTTTCTGTACATCTCTCTGTTTGCGGATTGAGTTTCAGCTTTGAGTCCTGTCAAGGACTGAGGCTCATCCCCGGCATATTCATCCATCTGCGGAAGCCAAACATTTGCCCCATTTCCAGTGTCGAGTGTCGAGTGTCGAGAGCCGAGTATCGGTTTCCCTCTTCCCCCACAGTAGTCAGTAAATATTGCCGACACTGCATTCAAAACAAACTAAACTCATGCGAGTATCATTCCAGGGGAATCTAGCTGAGATGGGCACTTGGGCGACAGTCGGAGCGTAAGTGGTGACCCCGATCCTTTGTGCTGCGGGGGATAATTGGCCGGCACGGCCCATTAAATCTCGGAGAGCATCAGGGCGCCCATTCAGGATCTCCGTCTGGGCATGAAATCATAAAACCTGAAAGTCTGACAGAGTCGTATAATTTTCAGTGCCATAAAACACTCAGTCACGCTGCTTAATTGCCTCTCAAGATGATTTGAACTATTTGTTTCGCTTTTCTGAATTAAAGCTCCGGCTCGGCTCGGCTCGGCACCTGGAAAATTGATGAATGCCCGATAACGAGTTGGCGGAAGTGGGTTAAAGTTCTTAAAATTAATGACAGCTCAAGCGTCCCAAAAATCCAAAAACCCTGGCAATGTTTGTTTTTGTCTCTGCCTTAGTCCCTTGTTGCTGTTGTTTTGTCTTTCCCGGGCTTCTGGCAGTTCAGTTCCCCGCTTTTCGCCGCTAAGTTTGACGGATTTGTGCGCAGTTTCAGATTAATGCTGCGATTATTGTTTACCGTTGGAATTACGCACAGTGGGCCGAACCGGCGATTTGTTTGTGTTCGCAAAGTAAATGTTTTTGTTGCGGCTTATCGCAATATTTTCGCTACTAATTTGTGTTGAGAGAAAATGTTGTCTATTGTTTGAAATGCTAATTTAATTTTATGCCTGAGTTAGGAAATTAGTGAACGTATTTCTAAAGGGTTTTTAGAAGCCTTAACATTATGTTAAATATACCTTCAGTAGTTCTTCTTATTTATAAATATTTTACCCTTTGGAAAAGCTTTTTTCAGATTTTAGATTGCAATAATAGGGGACTTAGATGGAAAAGAGGCCATGGTTTGATTAAGTGATATAAATACAAATCTGATGTATAAATATTAGTATTTATAGCTATTTTGCTAGAGAATTAAAATATTTTAATCGAGAGTACATCAGAAATTGCTGTTTGCTGAAAAATGGCCTGCATATTGCAATGCAAATGTATGTTCGTTCAGCATCTTAGTGCTTATATTGGTCTTTGCTTTAGGAACTAAGTATCCTGATTTTAAACATCTCTGCTGCTACCTATTAGCATTTCAAGTCAAAGGTAAATAATTTAAATCAAGTTCTAAATAAGTTAGCTTCAGAAATCCTTATTACTTTCGCATATTCTGTACATATGTTTCGAGGAACTTTATGTACATCTTCTTAAGCTTTCCAGGAATCCCTTTTCGCTGACGCTATACCTTCTATATTTTTAACCTAATTTCAGGCTCCTTCCCAGCTTTTGCCACTGTGCAGCGAGGACCGGCTCTGCCTTGTGTTTCTTATGCAAAATTTAACCCAGTGTAGAGTAGGTCGGTTCACTCAGTCAGGCGGTGGGCTGATGGGTCGGCGGGTTTGGTGGGCTGCTGGGATGCTGGGCTGCTGGGTTGGGTTGGTCGCTTGGCTGGTTTGCTTTATTCCTTGCCGCTCCTCGAGCGCTCCTCGCTGGGTCTCGCTCGCACTCGCCTGTCTTTGTATAGCTCGGCACGCACGATTTAAGGATAACGAGGATGGAATGCAGGAAGCGAGGCAAATATTTACACAGTTGGATGATTTAGATAAAGAAGACATGAACATGAACCATAAAGCGAACGCAGAAGGCGACAGTGACTGGAAGGGAGACATCGGGGGGACTAAACCCGGGGACATTATGGAAACTGGGACGGACATTATAGGGGGATAAAGAAATTTGAATACAATGAAGGGGGGATTTCGGCGATAGTCGTGATTGCCGAGCGCGCGCGGCACTTCATGAAACATGAAATTGTAATCCAAATTAATGGCGTTATCCTGCAGGAAGTTCCGCTCCGCACCCTACGCTCTCGCCTCTCTCCTCTCCACAAATTAATATGTATTCCCGTAGGCCAATTGGCAAACGTCTGGCAATCGAAGACAATTACGTTGCCAAACAACCTGGCTTTGATTTAAAGTCCGATATCTGGCATATTCCGGCTCTTTGGTATGCAGAGCAATGCTCACCTGGATAATTTATTCAGGCGAATATTGCAGTCACAGTCAACATAAAAAGTGGAAAATAAAAACCAAATGGAAATGCAAATACATACAACACAAACAAGCTGGCACACACAGAGCCACACACAGAGCGTGTGTGTGAAAACTCTGCATTTCAACACCACCCAAAGGAGGGGTGGCTCCACCTCCAGCTCCACTTGCACCCTTTCGCTTTTGGCTTCATACTATATTTCCTGCCCCCCGCTTCCTGCAGCTCATCCTGCGAAATGGGCCCACTTGAATTCTGTATCTGCATTTTCCACAGCTACGTGTCAAATCCGTCTAAAAGCCGAAGGGCCCAGATCTGCATGTAAATGAATGTATAACATATTTCAGCAGATTCGCACAACATTTGAATTATTTGGGCATTGTGTCAACATTCCGGCATCCATAAATCCCAACCCCGACCAGACTGCGGATGCAGGACAGATACTCCAGCCAAGTGCAGGCATCGAACCTTTCATCTTCCATCTAGAAGACTTCCTCTTTCTTCCCTCGATTTTATTTGTTTGCCTCGAATTTATTTGACCAGTTGGTCAATATGAAAATGCGAAAATGAAATATTCAAAATGCCTCAAAATTGCCGAGGGGGACAGGGAACAGAGGGGCACCAACCCATCCCTGCCCAGCCCAATCAAGTCCAACCCGAAGCCCATCATCCATCCACCAGCCACCATGCCATTCCAACCCCTTCGCGTGCTTGCCTCCTAAATGCTAGAGGAATTCCTGACCGGAAATTGTTTCACAAGCGTTGGCCAATTAATTTCAAAAAATAATGGAACCATTTTTTTCAGCGCTTGGATACACTGTTGTACTTTGGGAAAACACTAGTGTTTTCCCCAAATTGTTTCATGTATCGGTATACATTGTATCAGACAATTTAAGGCGTTCGATACAACCCATGCATGAGGAGCATGGAAACAAGATTTTTTATGTGTCGAAAAATGTATTGGTTTGTGGAAATTGAAACAATAAATCAGCTTTAAGGCAGGGCACAATACCAGATAGCGTACAAATAATGAAATATATTTTATTTATTTGATTAAGTAGACATTGCAAGGTATACCCGAGTTTAAGTGGCTTTAAGCGTTCATCATCTTCCCATGGAACTATCTCGTATACGATTACACCTATCGGTTTTATAAATAAACGTTTAGATAATTACGTTGATTGATTTAATAATATAATACTAAAATAGAAATTAAAAGACAGTTGCGACTTAATTGACTAATAACTCTAATGTTTATTATCCAATTGTACTAACATTTTGGTAAAGAGTCTGAATAACCCTTTAAATATAATAATTATATATTATTATTTATACATTTGCTTACTACCTAAATTCAATTTTTTTTTATGATTTTTTATCGGCTGTTGAAGCTCGGAAATATTTCCTTATCTTGGTTTTAATCTACTGATTTAAAATGTAATACTCTCGCAAATTTAATATTATCCTAACAATATGTTTAAAAAAAAATTAGAAGCATTATAAATCAATAAATCTGACCAACGCTCGAGTATATTTATGCTAAAATTGATTTGCTAAATTCCTCCCAAGCTGCTGACTTTCTAACTCTGGTTTGTAATTTTAAATACCCTTTTCTGCGAGTGCACAAAAGTATAGAAATGTATTTTCAACTAAAATAACCAAGCGGAGCGAGAGAGTGAGGGCTAACTGAGCTGGATAGCCTCGAAGAATTTGTTTATTTAATCGACTGCGGGCAGAGTCAAGCTCAAGTTCCGAGCCCGGCCAATGAATACCTCCAGTCCCTGTTCCAGATCCAGTTCCTCCACTCCACCATCGCAGTGCTCGGACCTGATTTGATCTGGCGATTGCCCTGCCCAGAATCGGCAGAGAGCCATTAAAGTGCCATTGATTAATCGATGCGGTTATCGAAGCCACATAATCGGATATCCCGCTGCGCTGCACACACTGGCAGTGCATTTCAGCATTTCAGAAATTGATTTATGTGGGGCGTGTGCATTTTAAATCTGCCAACTTTGGCACGGTCAGAAACATTAATCATACACCTAATCTCGAATTCATGGCTTTCTCCCCTTTCTAATGAAGCACAAAAATAGTTACGTCTCCTGGGGGAATTGCGGGGCATCCAACCCGAACCAGCCAGTAAGCAAACCCACAAAGTTTGCGCTTTTAAGCTGGACCTAACCCGGTAAATGAAAACAAATTCATAGACGTGTCCGACATATAATACGGGGGCCCCCGAATATGCAGCTCATATATATTTATATGTATAATTCAGCCACAAAAAGTAAAACTTTTCCCTTTATTCTCGAATAAGTTGGCCGCAAAACCCGAAAAAGGCAATGCCAAAGGTCCTTTCGCCCTCGCAGGCATTCCTTCATAAATAATTTTATGATTTCAAATTCCATTTACCCATTTTGTGCTCGACCAACGAAGGTTTTCAGTCTCAGTCTCTCTCAGTTTGAGGTTGAGCATGAGCTTGAGGTTGAGGTTGAAGTTGAGGTCGAGGTTGAAGTTGAGGTTTCTGGCCGCAGCTACAGTTACACTTACACTTACAGTTACAGCCACAGTTCCCAGGCGCATTGACTTAATAAATTAGTGTTCATCAATAATCATCTGGGTAATAATTTATCAGAATTTGTTGTATTTGGCCAGGTCTTCGGCGGAAATCACCAAATAAATGGCTTTCCCGCCCGCTCCCTCCCCTCTTTCATTCGGCGATGAGAGTGAGATAAATCAAAAGCAATTACATTCATTCATTCTCGTTTATATGACTGGCATTCCCCATCCGCCTGCGCCTCCCCAGGACTCGGATTCCTGTTCCCATTCCTTTTTGGCCAGCGCCAGCCTTCTGGGGAATTAGCCAGGCTCTCTCGGACCCAGCTCGGACACACACATTTTCCCCGCTGGCTATTTGTACTTCTGCTTTGGCAAATATACTGCCATCGAGCCGCATTCCAGGTGAATAATTCAGTTACTTTGCCGAGCCGTAATTAAGTTGTAACAGGTGTGAAACAGCCCACCCAGCCACACCCCGCACACACTCTGTCGAACGTACGTGTGCGCCCCTGAACGAAACCCAATATTTACCTAGTTAAGATGAAATTATGCCCGGATTCTCGACTTGGCTAGAGACTTGGCTGCCTCTTAATCCTGCCGGCTGCTGGCGGCGCACATTTGTCTCAATTTTCACAGTCACTTCAATTTTCACTTTGCCAAATGACAAATGCCCGCGAGCGCTTATTTCATTGCTTATTCATACGCCGTAAACATTTCGCACGGATCCACGGCGCGCAAATTCATTGGCGCCTGATTAAAGATGCATGCCTAAGGTGCGGCGGCTTGTTTCGCTTTTAATTTCGGTCTCCACCGAGCTCCGTATATCCTGCGGCCCGTAGCAGGAGCCCAGGGAGATAATGTCATCCGATTTCGGCTCCCCCGAAAACCGCTATGTTCCAACTGGCACTCCACAGACGGCAGCCACAAAACGACACCGGAGTTGGGCTGCGGAGGCGATGGCGATGGCGACAACAAACTTTCACTGCTCCGGGAGTCGGTTAGAGCCGAGTGGGAGCCTAGTGGGAGATGGGGTGAAGTGGTCCAGGGGTGGCCGTCGTACAGCACTTGACACAAGATAAACAATTTGTCTCTCTGCGCCGCAAAAAAAGGCGAAATGGGCAGCTTGGCGCCAAACACCTGCAGGCGGATGGATATAACTCTCTAGCACAGGACCACAGACCTCGGGGGCAACCGCATTCCGGAGCTGGTGAACCGTTCCGTTAAGAGCCCGACGCGCAACTGACGGGAGCTGGTAGTAGTAGCTACTGGATGTGGCCGTAACACGGGAGACCCCAACAAAAAATTCAAACTGACAACTGTGGATGCTGATTCTGCGCAAGAGCATCTAACCAGAGAACATTAATCCCATACTGGGAACAGTTTGGCGCCTCCGATAATGCAGGCCAGATGTCCTGTGTGTCGGAATTTCCGTTATGCTTCAAAGTGCAGGTTGCTGCTCATAATTACTTTCGGCTTTGGCCAGCGATTAGCCAGGAGAATATCTTAGAAGGATGCTTCTCTCTGCCTTGGATGCTCAGATTGTGAGCCGCATTCCCAGATTATATTTTGGCCGGTGGGTTTGCAATTTTAATTTACTCATTAAGGAGAGGTAGAAGTTGCTTTGCTGCTTAGCATAGTTGTAGGTGAGTCCACTGCACACTAAAGCTTAAAGTTAAGTTTAAATTTAAGTACATTTCAAAGAAAACTAAGATAAATGCTATATTTATGCTATGAATACATGTATTCTTGAATACGGGAAATCAAAAGGGTGTTTTTTTTATGCATAACACAGGAATAAATGCATTCATTTTGACAGATAAGATGCCAGTTCTGTAAAATTTCGTAGCTGTTTATCAAGCAGAGTTCAGTTCACACCACACCACACCAATTTATGTATCGAGGCTTAATTCGGCCTAATAAATAAATAAATAAATAAATAAATTGAATGCATGAATTGGACCTAGCTTTTACGCAGTAAGAGATGCCTGACTATTTGTAGTCTTCTTATTACTAGTAAACAAATAAATATGGAATAAGTTCTGATCACGCGGCATCAGTCCATAATAAGTTTACGTCAATTTAACTGTAGGCATAATTTGCTTACATTCTTGCTCGACTTTGACACCTAATTTAAGCAGAGTGCCATATAATTTCATGTATTGTGCCAAATTCATTGTCATAATTTATGATGATGATTTTACCAACCTCATGTAGTAAAAGCTATCTCATTTTATCTGACAGTTGAAAGATAACTTCAACATAAGCGTTAACTGAATATTTAAATAGTATAATTAATTGTTAAATAATAAAGCTCAATATAGGGACATCAATATTTTTATTATTATATTAATAATATTTAAAGATAAATAAAAAAGAAAAAACTAGTTACATTATTTGTAATTTTTTTTTGTTAATATTAATTGATCGTCAGAAACTTGTATATTTGAAGTTGCTAACGTCCCTTTTATCTCACCTCGTTATAAGGTGTTTTTGATTGATTTAATAAAAAATGTATCCTATTTATTAATAGTAAACACATTATTCCAATGTAAACATTATTTTAAAGGTTGTTAAATGTCGATTTCTGTATAAACTAACTAGTATTAATATTTATTTACTATTACTAATTATCCCAGCACTTTAAGACAATTTCTACTGCATGATACCATTGTGAAATATAAGGTGAGGTTCATAAAATATTCTTTAAATAAAATAGCCTGGGCTTTCATTATTCTATACAATTTTGAGGTTATAATGCCTTCAAATAAACCTTTCCATTCGGAATAAAAGATACTTTCCTTTGATGGCCAAGCGTGCAACCTAATCCTTCCAAGCTACAGATCTAGAGAGATGCTAAATTCTCTATGCCCCAAGATAACGTTAAATTTCTATGTAAGCAATTTTTTTTTAGCCGGCGAATTGCATAACTGAAAGAGTGAAAGAACGAAAAGAAACTCCGACCACACGCAAGAATCCCATTTCGATGGAATCGATCGATCTGCGACCGGGAAATGGGCGGTTTGCATTGTGTTCGGTGGCTGCGATGCCTTTAACCGAAGCCAGAACAAATTTACATTCAAGTTTTGGGCAGAAAAAAAAAGAAGAATGGGGAAAACGAATGGCACCAGCGGAGAAGGAGGAACCACAGGAACTGCATATATTGGAGGAACCGTGGCCGCAACGGAGCGTCCTCTGCGGCCCCCGAAAATGCACCCTTGTTTATTGTGGCCAGAGTGTCCTGCACCTCCACAGCTCCACTGCCACTGGTACATTCCGAACGCCCGCTGCCAATTTACCCGAATACAAAACGCTTTAGGGTCCTATTTGGATACCGTTCAATGCACCAGGGACTCTGCCATGTATGACAAACAAACATAAACATTGTGTGCGCAACGGAGACCCCAAAGTATCGCATCCTTGGCGGCGGCTATGGCTATATAGGCTATAGAGGAGGATATGTTTGCGTGGCGCACTCTAATTAAAATTTGTGCCGCCGGCCCCGGCTGCAATGCTTGCTAACTGTTTTACGAGGCTACAACCGCCAACACAAAAAAAAGCAAAAAAAAAAAAAAATGAAAAGAGAAGAAAATTCCGAGAAAAGTGTGCTGAAAAAATGCTAAACCCGAACGGAAACTAAACAATGTCCGAGGGCTGCCGAAAATGTAATAAACTCGCTCCCCGGGCGATTTGTACTCGTAATGCCCGAATGAGCCCGGAAAACTGTTTAGTGATGAGAGCGAATAAACTCGGTGGTGCCTTTAGCATCGAAAAACGATATAAACATTGTAAAAAAGGAGATTTCCTCATATCATATCATACACAGGAAAACTATGCATTTTAAATTTATGCATTTAAAATGTTTCCACTCTTTTTTTGAACTAGAAACATTTTTTTGTATATTTTAAAAAGGTTTCTTGTTTTTTTTTTGAGTAGGTAAAACTTATATTTTAATTTTTAATGTGTTCATTTCATATTTTACTTATTTATCAAAATTAATATACCTTTTGCTAGAGTATAAAAAACTTGTTTATTTTCTTTCAAGAAAATGGTTAGGCTTAAGCTTGTGTGTTGGCCTGCCTTCCTTTGAGTGCAATTGACAATTTTCCTAGAGTTTTCACAGTTTCTCTTTGGTTTTAATACCTTTTTTTCAGATTTCCAAGTTAAGAACAAAGGAATAAGCCAGTGCACTTTTTATTAAGTACTTCTTAGTCAGTTATATCTGGCGGGTAGTCCCCAGTCGCATTTATAAAAATTGTTTTCAGGATGCAAAAAGAGCACAAAATTCCAACACGAAGTCTACAAATGAGGTGGAATCAAGTGAAACTTTTTCTTAATTTGAACAATATTTTCATTGAATCTACTAAGAACTTACCAGACTTACGTTTTATAAGAGATAAAATCGTGCTGGTGATGAATCCTTGAAACAGCCGAATCATCTCGTAACTATTGCTACAGTTTTCGCTTACTTGCTAGTAACCTCCTCTAAGGCTTTAAATAGCAAATAAAAAATATGATATATAATGAACAATTCTCGTTTTTTTGGAAATAAGTATGTGGATTTAAGACAAAGTCAAGAACAAATGTTATCGATAAAATTAAATATTTACTTAAATCGTCAGATGGGCTTTTTTAATCTTACAAACACAGACCTATTTATTTCTAATATTAACATTGCTTCTGTAATTAAATCGATCTTATATTATTATATAAACTCAAATATGGATACATTCACTTCTAAAACACATTTATTGCTCGATCCCGGGACCAGCAGATTATTAGACCCGCACACAACCCAACGCTCCACTCAGGCAAATCAAGTATTAACTAATAAATCATAGCCTTTAGAAATAAATGATCAATAAACCCCAATCAAAGATATAGGCATCAGCAGCTATGAAGTTAAGTGGTAAACCAGAGAGGAATTATTTATCATATAGTCAAACTCGATTGATATTGTAATATAGTTTCAGGTATGCAAGTTATGCCTTTACATATCAGTAAGTATGTCGGGTATGTCGAAAACCAAACCAAAATCGAAAGCCTGGCAAGTTCAGCCATTGAGGTATGTAATTTGACTCCATTACTCGACCGTCTTTGGGCATTAATTGTGCATTGCATGACATTTAATTGCAGTTAACTGTCGGATGTTCGGCCGGCGATGACATTTGTTTGATGTGCCGGGAACACACACGAGGACATGAAAACATGGTCCAGTCGAGTGAGGATGCATGGACTTGGTCCTGGTTCCCGGCTCCTCTGTCCCCTGTTCCCTGACAAGATGCAAAGTTTTAATTGATTTCCTGGCCTGGAGACTGCCGCACACGGAGCCAGGGACTCCGGACTCCAGACTCCGGACTCCGAGATGGAGACACTTTGCCAGGCCAGGCAGAAAATCATAATTCAACAAGCGAATGGGAGCGGAGCAAACATGTCGGCAACAATTTTATGCCCGAGTTGGGGGACTGAGGTCGAGACTGAGGCTGAGACCGAGCTGAGGCCGAGACCGAGGCTGTGGCTGCAAAGTCAGTTTTGGTTCACTTTGGCCCGTGTTTCGGCTTAGAAGTTTCCGCTTTTGGGGCCGCCGGAGCAACTAAATGCCAGCCGTAAACTTTGGCTTTAGTGCAGTGCATTCCACTTGCCAAATAAAAGGCTACAAAGTGTTTTGTGTTTGCCCGAGCACCAGACTCCTCTCCAGTTGTAGGAGATTGTGACAACACACATAAACTTTCCAGGAGGCACTCGAGCAGAGCCCCTGACATGGCAACGGGATATGGGATACGGTCCATAGAAATACAGGGTATGGGCATATATATAGCAAGTAGTAGGCATAGGCATCGGCATCAGCATCGGCATCGGCATCCAGTTGCAACTGGGGAAAGCCAAATGTGCCATTTATAATTTAAGCGGGATTAAAGTTTCCGACAATGGCGCTACTTGCCACAGAACATGCCGCGCTTCAGTAAACTTTTTTTATGCCCGAAAGGATCTAGTAGCAAGGAGCAACTAGCAAGGAGCAAGGAGTTGCCTGCCTGCCTGCTGCCTGCCTGCAAATTTGACATCCGCGCCCCGCGACATGGCAAAGCGGATTAGGCAAGTGGCCCCGAGACAAGCTCCGTGGAGCAAGCGGGCGAACGACACTTCCCGAGTTCGCTTTCTTCGGAAATTTCCTCAAATTGGGAAGCAGCTCCCGCGGATTGGCGGGAAAACTGTCGAGAGCAGCGAGCACTCTGCTCTAGTCGCTCGATGGTGTAGTTTTATTAACTAGTTAAACTTTAATTAAGTGCATTTGCTTTAAGCGCTTAGATGCGTCTTGAATTTTAATGCCTTTAAAGGATGAGGCTAATTCAAGACTAATCGGTGGATTGTTTTTATTGAGAGAGTATTATGTTTCAAGAGTTTTAATAAGGGATTTTTTAAAATTAAATTCTAGGGGATTTGAAATCTCTTTTTCAGGTTCTGAGGTACTTGGAATATAGAGAAAATAACTAAGGGAATTATAGTTAAGGAACTCTGAATTTCACTATAAAACCTTCATAATATTTTAATTACTTTCCTATTTAAGTCTGCTGTTTTTAGTTAAAATATTTCCAACATACTCACTTATCCCTTACCACCTCACCTAATACCTTAAATCGAATTATCGCCCAGAGATACCCCTGAAATTCTAACTCACTTGACACCTCTGGGCGAAACAATTTTCAAAGTTTGTCCCCAGAGTTTTGCCGTGAAATTGAAAACCGGAAAGCAGCTAGGCGACTGTTTTTCCATCGGTGTGTGTCCGAAAACTGCATTTCCCTTTTGGCAAAAAAGCGTGCTACCGCGCCCACATTTCCACGGCCATCCCTGCCTCTCCGGCTTTCCACGCTTTTCTCGCTTTCCTCGCTTTTTGCCCGCTGAATGTGTATGAGAATGGCAAGACAGAGAAAAACAAAAGCAGCGAATTGAAAGCGAGGAAAAAACAGAGAAACAGAAACAGAAAGAGCCTGCCTGGCAGGCAGGCAGTGCTGCAATTTCGCAAATTGTCTTGGAAAATGGCGAAAAAGCGCTCTCCCAGTACACCGCAAGCTGGGCAAGCTGGGTGGCATAAGCGCCGGGAAAGCCCCCGGCAGTTGTTGGATTAATTATGAAAAATCCTCCCACCCCCTCAGGAGCGGGGTGCCGGGGCCTGGGAAATGCAAGCTGGCATTGTTTTTGGGGGTCAGCACTTAATTGTCTGCTAAGTGTCACACAGTGCGCACGAAAGGTCTGCGGATGGACAGGGAGAGTCACCCAGTCACCTGGTTGGATGCCACACATGCCAGCAGCAGCAGCAGCAGCACTTTCCACTCTCGGAGAGCTAATTTGACACGGCAGCGGGACTGGGAGCGGAGCCCTAAAGTAAAAGCATTCCGCAGCGAGGACTCGCAGCTAAGTAGCACTTTCGACTAATCAAAGTTATCGAAAACAGGCCAGGGCTGGCCACTCGATAACCACTCCAAAGTTCAAAAGTTGCCAATTCAAAGGCAGCATTGCTCGGCCAGCCGAGCTGCAAATCGCCTTTGAGATGAGAGACCCAGAGTCCCGACATTTGCCACTAAGCCAGGCCCAGAGAACACTCTCGACCGACTCTCGACTCCGGACACTTCGAACTCCGAGCAGAGCAGAGCGTCCGGGAGTCCAGTCCAGCTCTGCCTCAAAATTCAGTGGCTTTGATTTTCAATTACCTTTACTTGATTCATATGCAATGAAAGCCTGCCACTGCCAACTGGCCGACAGACATCCACATCCTCATCCACTTTCATCCACACATTCCTGCCCTTTCACATGTGCACTTGAAAAAAATCAAAACAAAGAGGATGTTGAATGAAAAGAAAGTACCTCGTGTGTTATTTATAACTTATATTTACTGTATATGGTGCAAAAAGGTATACCATTTTGTTTTAATTTCTTTTTTAGTTTATTTACTAAATACGTGAATTTTTGTAAAAACTTTAAACCCTTAAATAATTCTGAGTGACTGTACGCACCACAGGTTACGCAGTCCTTTGAAATCAGCAGAGAGTTATTGAATTGCAGACAATGGAATTCCTGCATTTGTTTTTTCGCTGGTCCAAATCAATAGAACAATGGCTATATTAGTCCTAAAAAAAAAAACTTATAAAAAAAATACTTTTAAATAAGTAAAATAAAATAAATTTTAAAACCATTAGGAAGTAAAATAAAAAGTTTTGTTGGAGCACTCCAGCTGAGAATAGAACCCATGACTCCTGCACCTGGGATGGCACTAACCATTAAAGGCGAGAAACAGTGCGAGCGCGAGAAGGTTACATATTTTTTGCTTTATAACTTAAATTTGTATCATTCAATTGATAAACAATTTTAGGTAAACTTCCCCACTAGAGTGTTAATGCGTTACTATTTGTCAACGACTGAAATTCAAAGCTACAGCATTTAAAACGCATTTATGCAGTTTTAGACTCTGACTGATGATGCTGATCTGCCTGTTCATTAGACTTAGCTCAGAATTTTAATGATATTGAACCCTATTTATATAGAATTTATATTGTAAAGAAAATACAATCTAAAATTCTCCAAACACTTTACAGCTATTAAATATAGCCTGTTTATAAAACAGGTAAAATGGTACGAGGAAGATAAGTAATAAGTTATCTACTTAAATCCTATAAAAAAGAGGAGCCAAAATCTCATGAAGTCTTTTTCCTCTTAGTTCCTAAAAAATAATACATAATTGTGTATTATGATCTTTTTTTGTTTTATGATTTACAGGATAAAATAAATAAAAAACGACTTAAATGTAGCTTAGATAAATTAAATATTTAGTTCAGTTCAAATTGAAAAAGTAATAGTTAAAATTTCGAAGTTTTCTAACTTGCGGCGTTAAAAAGATAATATTTTACACAATTTTTATTAAACAAAAAATATTATCATAGAAACTATACTATTGTTAGATGAATTTTATACTTTCAAGTAATAAAACTTTTTTAATAAGATGCTTATTAATTTAATACTATGAAAGCATACAAATTATACTAATCTGCACCAAGAATAATAATCAAAAATTCTAATTCAAATATTTGCATTTAAGTTGACTTTAGGCTGACTTATTTCCCCCAGTGGCCTGGTTCGTAATTCACCCATTGATGTGTGTACGTGGCCGGAGCAGTAGTAGAAAGCAGTCAGGGAAAAAATAAAGGATGGGCTTCGGGCCGTTTCGGCCTTGGGCAAATATTACATCCTGCCTCGGACATGAATGATGTGCGCTTTGTGGAGAGCGCTGTAAAACACTTAACGGAACGAAGGCAGCGGTGCAGTGATAGGGGCGATGTTCGGTGTTCGGGGTTCCAGGAGGCGGCATCGGGCATGGCTGAGGCTGAGAAAGAGGGGCCTGGGGGCATTGATGAAGTGCTCGGGCGGTTGCTGCGGTGGTGGCCAGCGCGAATAATACACTCCATTGAGTCCGGGCCAAAAACACTTCACACTCTTCTCCAAATTACCGAAGCCTTGATTAACTCAGCGCGCCGGGGTGGCAGGAAATTTATGGGGAATGTTAAATTGGAATGCATTCCCAGCTGGCCAGGCCAGGAGCACAGATCCCATCGAATCCGAGGCAGTACTTTGAGTACTTTGCTCAATGGACCAGGCGAAAGTGGAAAGTGGTTTTGCTTGGCTTTCGTGCCTTTCCTTTCTTACTTTTTTTTATTAATTAAATGCCACAAAAGGTGGCCACATTCTTTGTGCGTTTGTTGCCATCAAAGTTGTGTTCAGTCATAAAATAAGAAAAAGAGAACAGATCGGATCAGTGGCGTTCATTAGCTAATGGCCCGGAATTACCCTTAAATATCCCGGAGGAAACCCTTTTCGCTTTTCGCCGCAAAGCCTCAATTTTCAATTCAACTCTGGCGTTGCAGCAGCCAAAGGATTTCCCACATTTATTATGATTGTTTCGCTTTTATGATTGTTATGCCGGAACGAACTGCTCTAACTCCAGTTTGGGTATTTCCATATTTTCCACGGGGGTTGGGGTTGGAGGGAACTTCGCTTCCGGTGAGAGATCCACCCTTATTATGCGGAAACCAAAATTATGAATTTCCACCTGACAGACACTGATGAAATTCTCATTTTGAATTTAAAATATTGATTTTTCTATAAAAAACTAAGATTAAATATTAATTCCCCCTTAACAGTCTGGGTCACGTTTCCTTTCCTTAATTTAAAATCAGTTTTAATTAAGGCTTTGCTTTTTTTTCTGTGTAGGTAAACTTGTTGCTAGGATTTTTTGGCAGGGTATCGGCAGCTTCTGTTTGCTTCGATTTGTGGGCTTGCTTCTTGTTTTCCCTAGGTATTTGGTTTCGCTGTGTTTACATACATTTTCAGCGAAATATTCATACTTTCTGTCCCTTTTGCCCTGTTTTCATGCATACAACCTCGGTCTGTGTATATAAATAAACCGCTGAGCCTTTCATTCAGCGCGAATTTAAAATACCAAACAAAGGCCGGCGAGATAAATAGAGAAGCAGAGCAGAGCACAAAAGAGCATTGGGGCCAATTTTTTATTTTTTTGTTGGGTGGGAATTGCCCGGCATTTAATTCAATGGCTGACTTTAAATTGGAAATAATAAAGCACTTGACAGGCAGAAGGCCCGAATAAGCAGGTTTAGTCCGGCCAAATGGAATGACTTTTTTGCGCATCCATAAAGCTGACATAAAATGTGCATTGCGACATGCAAATAAAACGAATTTAACATTCGATTTTCCCCCAGTGAGGAGGCAGAACAGTAATTAAACTAATTAAATTGTCAAAGACATTGTCTGTGGATCGATGGCTCGATGGCTGCACTGCCTGAAATAATAATGCTTACTGAAACGTTACGCATACGCAACGTTGCCTGCATACCGAAGCATGTCCCATACGCCACGTTGACCCACCTTGGCCCCTGCAAATAACGAACATTGTTGTGCAGTTTATGGCTTATATATGCAATAAGCTTATTGTGTTGCCCCCAGGCAGACAGGAATACCATGCCAATACCATCTAATCAATTACCTGCCAGAGCTCGACCCTTTTGGGCTGGCCGCATCGATTGGCTCGGCTCATTAATTTTGCCATCCAGCCCATTCATCATCGATATTGTGCCGAAGTTAACATTACAAATTCCCTCAGCAGCTCTGCAGCTCCCACAGAGCACAATTCGCTCGCTCAGTGGATGTCAATTAAAATTGTGGCAAGCTCAAGTGTCACTCAAACCACGCTGCTGTCTGTGTTTTGTCGCCGCCCCGAAAAAGAGGCGTGTGCCCCCGGCGGGCGTCCGATGTTGCAGCAACGCAGCACGACGGCAACATCAAGTGGCGCTCGCATGAATGTGCATATGTAATTGCGGCCTGCCAGGAGGTCTTCGTCCTTGTCCCTATCCTTGTCCCGCCGCTCCCACTCGCACTCGCACTCTTTCTGTTTGCCGGCCATCAATAATTCAAGCATTTTCACACTCGAAGCGGCGGTCTGCGGTCACTGTGTCAGCGTGCGGGCGGACGGGGTCGGAGTGCCACTGACATGTCCGACGATGATTGCGGTTTGAGGTGTTCGATCCAATCCAGCCGTGGCTGGAAAAAAGTCATTACTACAAGACAAATATTGACTGCCGTGGCGCCTCATTATGTTTGCCATAAAAAATGTTAAATTGTTTGCTAATTAATTAAGGTTATAAAACAGAGAATAAATTAATTACTTGCAAACACATTTGAATAGGAACAAGGTTAGAGAAGTTGTGAAAAAATTGAAATGATTACCTTTTGCTTATTATTTTTAGTTTTACACAATTTGAAATTGTTTACTGATGAGCCGAGTTTTTAAATCAGATAATAAAGCTATTTAATTTAAAACCTGTGATCGAAGTGGCAAAAAAACATTTGAATTAAGCATTGATTGCGGTTTGCAGTGCTCAATTTTGTAAAGGGCTAATAAAGGTCATTAATCTGGACGTAGATTAAAAGAGAGACAGCTAATTATTTTATTCTAAAAATTCAGTAAATGCTTATAGTAAAATAATATAATACATATAAAGGAAGGCCTTAGGTTCGAGTCAGTAAATGAAAAATCAATGCTAAGTATGACAGGCATAATTAATTATTTAATCAGACAAGATTTTAAGGTATGGATATGGATGAACTTATATCGAGAGGAAATGTCCGACATGATATATCGACAAAAATCTCGTATTGAAAATATTAAAATCAAATCGAAAATATCGTAAAGTGTGATACATCGAAATATAAAATATCGATAAGTATCGCATATAACATTATAATCGAAAATATCAAACAACAATCTAATTTATTTTATTTTCATTACTAACAATATCGAAAACATATTTATCACGAAAATGTTAATGAGATTTTTATATTTATTTCCTAGTCTAAACTAAGTTAATTCTCTACTTTTTTATGTATGGATGCTGATGAGGAATAGAGAGCTTATTAGATACTTATTAGTACTCTCAAGCCTGAATCTGGACTTTGACAAGTTCTTCGCGTTCAAGTCTAAAATATAAATAAAAATAAATATAAATAAAATAATAAAGAAATAAACTTTTTTATAACCAATAATTTTGTTCAAGGATATCTGAACCAAAAATAGAAACCAATATACAAAGAGGAAATATAAAAGTTATTTCACAAAGCCTCAGGTAAATTCTAGACAAAATGCCAGTAATTTAATAAGACTTAATATTTAATAAATAACAGGAACCCAAGTATCATGGAAAGCAGCTTGAGCAGCTTTATAAAAGTGAGCGAAATAAGTATAACGTGACTTAAAAACACTACACTACGTTCAGTTCAGTACTCACAACTTTGGCTTCATTGTCTGTAAATTACGAAATTGTGGTAGTTATTTAATAAAGCTTCATTCCACTCTAGCGTAAAAAAGACAATGGGAAAGGAAAACTGTTTCGTTTTTATATATTTATTTAAGCACATGCTAGCACGTATGTTTCGTTTTTGGTAAATGTGAAATTAAATTGTTCAAATAGTTAGTTCGCACTCTGGGCAAACGGAGAACTTTATCCGGGATTACCGCAGAAATTGGTTTGCCAAAATTTGGAAAATAAACCAAATTGCTTGCATCAATTAGCCGAGCCATTCAGGGAGCCCCCTGAACAAACAGAGAGCTAGCTAACTTTTTGTGTGCTTTTTTACAAAGTTCGTTCTCTTTGCCAACTAAATCATGGCTTGACACTTAACGATTACTGTGAATGTGAATGGGAATGGGAATGGGAGGTGGAGATGGATGCCAAGGTGCCCGAGGAGGGTGGAAATTCTCTATTGATCGCCGGCATTGTGAAGTGACTTTTTAATGCAATTGAATTGATTGTGGGAAAGTGGAAGCTGAACTGATGAAAGGCGATTGAAGCCAACGACAATCGAATGAATGAGGGCGAAGAAAAAAAACGAATGCTCCGATGTTGCTGCATTTAACAAGGAAAATCCAGCCGCGAAAAGGAGGAGTAGCAGCAGTAGCGCCAGAACTCCCATAGCCGGAAAAGTCTTTGTTCGCTCGGTTGCGTGAGACTTTCAATAGGTTGACTGTTTAATCGTGTGGCAGCAGCACGAACTGTCGGTTCTCTGTATTCCCCGATTCCCATTCCCACTCCCGAATTCCGAACTCTCCCTCCCTGCCTTAGATGATGGCGGTGTCAAAAGTTAATGCCAACGCGGCGATTTCCATTTGACCTCGTTACACGACACGCAACTCGCTTTCGGCGGGGAGAAAGGGTGTTCAACCGGAGGATGGTCGTATCCGTGGTGGATTTGCAATCTATATCAGGGCGAGAGCATTTAGGATCTCATTGTTTTTATATGCTCTCACTTAAGGTGCGAGTACTTGGCGGTGAAAGCTAAATGGACTTTCTACTTAACACTTTAAGCTAGGGGTTATCTTAATTGTTTTATAAGGATTATTAATAATTATGGAAGGAATACTTAGCTATTTCCCTTTCCTGGAATTTCTAGGGACTTAAATAATTATAATTTATATTACATTCATCCTAAATTTACACTATACACTTTAGATTTAACTTGTTATCCTTAATAGTTATAGTTAAGAGCATTCAACTCTCGTTTTGCCACCTAAATTGAGTCATTTCCGCTCTTTAATTGTATTGTTTGAGTTGGAAAATGTTATTTGCACTTTTTATGACACCTCCGACAATTGATAGGAAGTCGGTGGATATATACATAAGTACACACAGCATGCATTCGGGGGTGTGGTGTGTGTGTGTGTGCTTAGAATGACAAGGAACGAACGAGGTCGAATGGGGTCAACGGGAGAGGGTGCTTCGGGAGGAAGAGGAGGACCAGAGGTTATCTGCATCCCTGCTTAGACTCAAAATCTCCCCCATTCGCCGCGAATATCCCCGGCACCTCTGCAGCTGACATTTGCATAAATTTTGCTCTACAAAAAGCATTTAAGCATTTGCGTTTTTGTTGGAGAGGGGGAGGGAAGCCGGGAAGCCGGGAAACCGGGATCCCTGAGTCCTGAAATGACATGTGATGTCGACACATGACAAGCTGCCTTGCATATACATACATATACATTTGTGTATATTTTTCGTGAGCGTTTCAAGTCAGCGAGCAAAGCAAACCAAACAAAAGTGAAAGCGAACGTAACGTATACGCACCGTTGCACAAGGCCAGAAAAAAAAATAACAGAGTTGCTGTGGCAGAGCAAGGGGAAGAGGGGGTGTTGGTAAAAAGGCAGACGGAGACAAATCCCCGCGATCTGCAATTTGTAATTCAAATTGCCGGCAGGCCGACCCGGGCTTATGGACTTTTGTTCGTCGTCTAATTACAAAAATACAACAGGAAAATCCCCCCGAAACGATGTTATGGCTTTCTGATTCGATTGGGGGGTGGCGGACGGCAGGTCATCATCAGTACCGTGTACTGTGCTGGGTTGGAATTTTTCTGAAATTGCCCCAGCTCGGCGCACACATCCATATTACCTGATGCTTCATTCCAAATTATTTGCATTCGCCCGACGCCTGCCATCAAACTGAAATTTATCTCGTTAGCTACCGTCGCTGGCAGCTGTCACCGAGGCAGAGTCCTTTGGGGAAAATTGAGAACGATGGCAATGGCTGGGGGAAATCTGCAGGTTCCGCCTTGAAGATGCCACGGCAGCACTTGGCGACAATTTCCACAGCAAACTCGAAATTATGAGGCAGACGACGCTTGGCAATCGATACGATGATGAGGAGATGATGCCACCTACTGGCAGATGCTTCGCTCCGTTTAATGAAATCAATTAAATTATTTATTTTTGCCTTTTTATTCGCCTGCTCATTTGCATATTTATTAAAATGTTGCCCCGCGGAGTAGGGTGCTTAGTGCTCGGGAAATTGTTGGCCTTAAAGTTTTTATTGCTCCATTTATCGGAGGGGAAATGCCGTAGTTCTTTCTCTCTTTACAACGGTTTCCTGTGTTTCCCCTTTGATTAACTTTCGAATCAATTTCCTTGTGAATGCAATTTGCGGATTGGAATGGCAGGGAATGGGTTTTTCTTTTATCGCTTTCCGCTTTCCCCTGCTCACTTGTATGAATTCGATTGCCGACCACAAACACCGACGGGCATTCCAAGGAGGGGGGAGGTTGCCTGGCCATTATCCTGGCCCTTTGTGCTGCATTTTTTATGAGTTATGTTTGCCCTTTCAACAAGTGAGGGAGGCAGGAAACGATGGAAATTTTACGAGAAATTCCTGTAAGCGATTTTGCGACTTATTTTTTAATGAAGCTAAAACAGCAATTATAACAATACAAAGGTACACAATGCTGACACATGACTGCACACCGCCAGTGGAAAGTGGCAATGGGGAGTCTGAGGGAGGCTTCAGCCATATTTTATGTATTTCCTTTGTTGGCCTCACCTTTCGGCGAAGGCTTTTGTGGGCTTCGTCAGCCAAATTGCTTCTGCTCCAGGTCCCATTTCTACTCCAGCTCCCACTCCTCCTCGTGATCCTGCGTTTTCCTTTCGCTTTTTTCTCCGTTTGCCAGGTGACAAGTTGCCTGTCTCCGAGTGGGTGGCCGGCGGGTGGCTGTTGCCTTTGTTGCTTAGTAGCCGGGGCTCACCTCCAGCAACATTCCATCTGCCCTTCGGTTGGCCCGCTCCCACTGTCTGTGTAATATATATTGCCGAAATTAAATTTTAATTATTCATGTATGTGTTGGTAAAGTTTAATTAAATGTTTTTATTTGCCTGCCCTGCTGGCTGGTGTCCCTGCTCCCCCAAAATCCCCTCGGGGGGTACGGCGGGGCTTATTGTGTTTGCCATAACACGCGACTCTCGGGCCAAGGATTACCAGCCAGTATGTGCATAATAATTACACGAAAATATTTATTCACCTCCGCAGTCTATTTGCGAGCGCGTGTTTAAATCTAGGCAGAGTCAACATTCTCGCCGCGTGGCTAAAAAATTGATTAATTGACTAAAAACACAAATTGAATTACGCCATCAAACGGAGCGAAACATGGGCGGTTGGAACACGGCTCAGCTTTAAATTTATTAGAATTTTATTCTAAATCGACTCTTGTTGTTTTTGAATTAATTTATTATTAAGTATGAACATATATCATCAGAAGATTTACCTTATTGGATGCAAGAGGTTACATTTTGGTGAAAGAAGACACATTTTTTTTTCTCATAAGGAAAGTAAATTTATTTCAAATTTTATTTACTTTGGCATTTATTACTTCACTAAATGTTATTATGTGACTACATTTTTGCTCTTAGTCGTTGAAGGTTTCTTTGGAGCGCAGTAAGTGTCTTAATTGAGATATTTTGCTAAAGGAGCATTGGTTTTTTGTTTAAATTCATTGCTTGTTTGCTATATTTATTTTTTATTTACTTTATTTTTATTTATGTGCAAGTAAAATTATAAAGTAAAGCCCAATTACCTCCAGTAATAATTTAATTTTATACAATTTAAATAAAATGTGCTTTATTTCTTCAATTAAGCTGTATATTATCGTGGGTTATTTTTGTATTTGGTTAGCAATTAATAAATTCTTTAAACATACAACATTTATAAATACAATTTATACACTGAAATCTGAAATTTATACTCTGAAAATGCACCCAACTAATGAAAGCAATAATGTAATGTCATATCACCATAATTATTTAAATTAATACGCCAAGGTGGTATTTATGATTGCTGATAGTAGCAATTATATATAAATTTATAAGTATACATTTTACAGTCAAAACGGAGACATTCCCTTGAAGCAAATTAATATATCAAAGGAATCAAGCATATAAACACACAAAAAAGTAAGAAAGTGGTAATACGAGTAACTGAAGGTCAAAAACTCTTCAATCTCATATTAATCTCAATAAAAATATCAATACTTTCTTATGAAACATGAGATTTTTATACTTCTCCCAAAGCATATAAACCTCAACTGATATAAATACAATCGAAATTCGATTCAATCCCATTCCCACAAAATTCAAAATGAAAGTGAAATAGATATTTTAAGCAAAGTATCACTGTCCTCGTGTTATTTGCTTTTGTAAGCCAAACCGTGTCCTTAGGCTCTACGCAACTGAGGAAAATTGTAAGCTTTCCTTTGTTTGTCCGGTCAAGTGCCACTTAACTATCGAGAAGCCAAAGGGATTTGGGCGGACAGTCGGAGGACAATTAACAAAGCGTTCGTTTGTTCATTTGTCACGCTCTGGAAATCCTCAAAGAGCCCTGTCACCTGCAAATTTGGCTCCCAGCGGATCGTCCGGCTGCGGCACTGGCTTCCTGGGAACAGAGATTGCATCGCAGCGTGGACGGGACAATTAACTTAACTATTCCACAATGTGCCAGCATGTCGAGGTAGTCGGAGCCACTCTACCTCCTTTTGTGCAATTTTCAATTTTCCGCCAGCGCTTTTCAGGCGTTTTCCGCCGCCTCCCCCCCCCCACCATGCAAGGGAAGCATAAAAAATAATTGGATTCAACTAAATTTGCAGCTTGCCACCGTCCCTGCGATAGATCTCCGCCAATAGACCCGCAGATCTGCGAAGGAAGCGGCCGAGTGGGGGGAAAATGAAGAGCTAGGCATCCATTAAATCTCAATTAGGCCGGCCCGAAAAGGGGCTAACGTTGATGTCATTATAATGAATTGGTAGCTGAATACGTCTTTGAACCTTTTCCCCAAATAATTTCAACTTATGGAGTTTCCGCTTGACTGGCTGGCAGGACGTGGCCGGAAAATGGGGGCGGAGTCGAGACTGAGACCAAGACCGAGCCAGAAGCATAACCAAAACCAAAACCAAGACCAGAACCAGAACCAGAACCAAAGCCAAGACGTGGGCGCAAGTTTTTCTAAAATAACACAGTCAGCAAAGAACAACGGAACCGCAACAACAAACCCCTTCGAAAGGAGCGCTGCCGGGAAAGTTTCCCTTTGTGTGTAACTTTTGCATTTGTTTTGTGTGTTTTAATAGAGGCAAAACTTGATGGCGGCACTGCCAATTTATTGGGGCTCCTTTGTCCGCCTCCGCCCCCCATAGGTGAGATTTCGGGGGATAAGCCTTTTTATTTCGGCTATTCGCCGCCTAGGCCTTTCCCGGCTTTCTGCTCTCATAAATTTCAATTTTATTGCTCCTAATTTGGCCAGGACCTACGACCAATCCCTGTTAACGTCCGTCAAATGGCCGCCTATTATTCATTGTTCGATTCCACCTAATGCACTCCCCCAACATATTTGTTCCACTTTGTGGGTGTGTGTGGATTTATCTGGCCGGAAAGTGCCCAATTACGTAACTTGTTTTCATTGGATTCCATTCCCATGTTTGTCTCTGAAAACAACTTCATAAATAACAGAAATTTTTCGTATCGAAAAAAAAGAAAGCGAAAACTTTGCTGCATTTTTAGCCAGACAGAAGGAGAAATGTGTCAGAGATCCTGCAGTGAAAACTTTCTTTTCGACGACCTTGCAGAGTGTCAGCAAAAGTAAGCAACTAATGCAATCGTTTAGCTGTAGAAATCAGCAAAAAACGAATAAATTTCAGTCCAGGCTTAATGAATTCGTTTTAGCAATGTAAGCGTTTTTCTTAAGATAAAAACATTCGTACATCTGTTTGTTGAGTTGGAATTAATTTGAATAATTAGAGTGGTTCTTCCTTAAGTTCTTAGTCAGCAACTACTAAGGAATATTGAGGGATATTCAGTGGAACAATTACTTTTATTTATTAAGAAACTCGAACACGAACTGGGGATTTTTAGCTCCTTAGTTCAGCACTCTACCCAACGCACCACTCAGGAATCAAAGAATCAGATAATCTTGTTTTCAAGAACTCTCTTCCTGAAAAAGTGATATAAAATTTAATTTAATTTAATTTGTTTACCTACTTTTTTAACTTATATTTAATACCCTTATACCCTAGGAAGTATCGACTATAAAAATCACAACCTTAATGAATTCAGCACTTCTCTTCAATAAATCAAACTTATTTCTCCATCTGCCAACTGAATCAATTACAATATTCAACCATATTCTTCAGGTCCAACCACCAGACCTTCGTCAGCAGGGATGCCTTTCTGACAACCTTACACTCACTGACAGTTTCAAATGGTAACGAATTCACAAAAATGCTTAGCTCACCATTCAGTGGAGAGGCCGGAAAAAAAAAATGTATTTAGCCAAAATAAGAAATAAGAAGTAAGAAATAAAATTGAATAAGTAGACGTGTGTGTGCGTGGGTGTTTGTGCTCGCATCTGAATATCCTGCGAGGCACGACCACAGTGGGAAAAATGTTGCATGCCACTTGGACATTTAATGGTGCTCAATTCAAACACAACACACAAAGGGCATAAGTCTACGTGAGAAATCAAAAATGTTCAACATTTACAAGGGAACTCAGCCTGGAGCCTGGAGCAGCTCCTGGCTGCCGCTGAAGCTGCCGCTGCTCCTGCGAACAGGATGGCGGGATTATCGAGCACGTACGAAAAATCGAATCGCAACGAATCGAAAGGAAACGAATCGAGCAACTTCAAATTTAGATTGAAGTGTGCGCGGCACAACTCTGGGAAATCGGGGAAACTCGGGACAGCCGGGGAGAAGGGGCCTGGGAATTCGTAGAAATAAAAAAATGGCGCGCAAGGAGGCAAGAGCTTCACCTTGTTAGCGGCTTGTTTGCTTTTCAATTTCAAAGCTGAAGCCGAAAACGGCAATAAATCCATCCACACAAGTGGCCCAGAAAAGGGGACGCTGGCGAGGGGCTGCTAACGGGGGCGCTGGAGGGTGTGAAGTATCCTTGACTGAAGCAGCGAGTGCAAGTGGAGCAGCGCAGCGCAGCCCAGACCAGACCAGAGCAGATCCTGCATGAATTAAGAGGGGCGCAGCCCCTGCTGCATTCCATATTTTGCATTCTGCAAGCAAGCATCGCCGCTCCCCAACTCCATTGAACTCATCTGGTGGAACTTTAAAAGGGTATCCGCAGCCATATGGCCTGGTCCCATGTATTGGCCAAAAAAAATCGATGTCGGCACAAAGTAAACTGCAGAACGCCCCCCGCAGGGTGTGTTTATGGCCCTCGATCTGTTTGCCAGCAGCGGTGTTAACTTTGCCACGCTCCCCTGAGGTTTGGGCCTGGTTTTTTTCCACTCCACTCATAGCTCTGGGCTAGATGTGCCAGATAAACTATTGTCGGTGCAAATAAATCAAGGGGGAGTTTTCTTTTTTTTCGCACCAATTTATACAGACATCTGCAGCATTGAATGTAATATTTCAAGGCCCCAAAAAGTATGCTGCACAGTTTTTACTCGTGATTTGACATTAGCTTTGATGAAATAAATATGTACTGTATTTTAAGTGGCTAACTTTTAAAAGCTAAGCCAATTTTAAGCATACAATTAAGGTTTTTTCTTAATTATGAACAGAAAATTCTTGTTTATTATTATTATTATTAATCATACATTATTTAGCATCTCTAAATTATTAATTTTGCATCATTAAAACATAAAATATAAAACATTTATATTTTGTTATTGGTATCTAGCTTTAATAATTTTTGGTATCTAGGTTTAATTAAAATATTAATATTTAAAGAAATATTTATAAAAGAAGTCCAGTAAACACATATTGATTTAATGGGAACTCCCAGTCTTACTTTGCTTCATATGTTAAACAACTTCAGGTTGGATTTTTATTTGTTACACGGATGACCTTTGGCCTGCATTCCCAATTCAGCATGTGGTAAGCGAGAGATTCAGGTATACGTGAATCGTGCGCTGCTTCGTTCCATACATAATTCTGTACTCTTTGATTAAATATTAATTTCTCCGCAAATAATTATTTTCTATATAATTTTAAAATAGTTTAATAATTAAACATGCAATCAAATGTTTGAGGTACCAAAATAAGTGCAAATTTATTCTTACGATCACATTGTAATCTTATAAAATAATCTTATATTACCTTATTTTATTTAATTATATTTTACGATAGGAAACACACATTTTGCTATATTTTTCCCTGTGCATATACCCTAAGCGCTTTTCAGTGTAATCCTATTTAACTTTGCCATTGAAACCACTATTTCAACGAGCAATTTGGCTCTTATTGATCAACCGATTTGGTATTCATCGATTCGTAAAAAACGCTGTTTACACTTTGCCCACCAAAGTCAATTTACACTGCCTACATTGAGGCGACGCGACCTGTGCCGCCGCGTCAAGGCAACGGCAACTGCAAAGGCAAGGCTAAGGTAATAATTTTGTTGATTCACGGGAAAGGTGAGCAAAAGAGCAGGCTCATTTGCATAGACTCGATGGATAGTAAAAAACACTCGGAGTACGTGGAGTTCATCAATTGAGCCCGCTGCAGATGTGCCAGGGAATCGCTATTTACATTGTGTATTGGGGGCGCAAAATTCTTCATCTGTGCCTCGGGTTGATGATAAAGTCGCGCGATAAATATTGCAGGTGCAATTTGTATGCCGGGCAACAACGTGACAGGATGAAGAGAGAGAGAGCCGAAGTCGGAGTGGACCAGGACGGACCAGACACAAAATAATGCGATGCAAATTTCATGTAATCATATGCAAAGTCACCCGGGCGACAGAAGGCAGCTGAAGAAGAACTTTACGTTCTCGGCAGGCATGTCAAGGGTTTATTACGGGGTCACTGGGATGTGAAGTATGCGATGGATATGGAAGATGGAAGATGGGTCACGAGTTGATGATGGAGCCGGAGTTGGCACGTAATTTGCATGCCGGATACTGTAATGTATTTATGCGAGCATAAATATTCATCCGCCCAGTCAGCCAGTGTAATCAAATTAGAGCAAAAACCGCAGGCAGCGCCGGGAGGCACTGCAACTGCATAATCCGTTGTCGTTGTCGGTTGCTCGGTTGCTCGGATGGAGTGACAAAGCTGCCTGGGATCTCGCCCCCAAAATTACCAACTGCATCTCATTAAAATGTATAATTTCTCAACTTGTCGTTGTCGTCGTCGTCGGGGTGAAGTCGGGCAAAGTGGGTCAGGGCCAACGGTGTCTACCAAGTTGTCACCTCATCGCCAAGACACTCGGGAGGTGCGGCTCACCCATTTGGCGGGGGGATTATGAGCTTTTCGTGCACATTATTAGGCAACCTAATGAATTGCAATCAGGCGGAATTTGTGTTTTCAATTAGGTTCGCCCCGCAATGGGAGCGTTAAATTTGGATTAAATAAATGGCGTCAACGCAATTAGGTCGCTGACTGCAGTTAATTGACGTTCAGCTGAGCAAACACAGCCAGCCACTGCACCTGAAACTGCACCTGCAACAGCAACAACTGCTGCAGCAGTAGCAGCAGCAGCAGCATCCGCAGCAGCGGCAGCAACACCAAACGAAACAACAAACGCCGGGAACACGAACTGCGAACCACAGGAGCAGAAAGCCGCAACACAAATCTTTAATGCCGATTCAACCGCACTTTGCACTGGCACAGTGGCTGCAAAGCGAAATAGTAAATAAATACTATACTTTTGTGGTTCTCACAATGGAGTCTGTTTGTTGGTAATTTGAATGGGAAAACATAATTATTTGTATGCTATTATTATTTAGATTCACGCTGGAAAAAGTCATTTAATTTAAATTGAAGAGGGGCCAAAAATAAATTATCTGCAGATGCTTGTTTCAAAGTTTAAGTGGGTTATTCAATTTTGTATTTCTAGTAGTGAGGCACCACAGGCTGGTACTCTACTGTAGTGTGTATTCTGGTATACTGCTGTTACTCTGCCCTACTCCTACACAGTCTTACCAAGTACATATAAACATTTGTTTTCTATAATATACATGTTCATAAATATTTTTCGGATATAATATAATCAGTTTCCAGACTCTGTATATTATTTATTCCTTATTATTTCTTTAGTGTTTCGAATCTTTTATTGTATCGTTTAAAATTTATTTTCGGTGCCATTTCTCTCACCCTCTAAACCACTGTGCCATCAGAACTTCATTCAGCTGGACAAAAGTGCACCTTATTAAGTTGAAACAAAAATTCATTTAAGAGCTCATCCAATATTTGTTGTGTGTATTGGGTTTTAATTACGATTCCGCCAACTCATCTTCCACTGAGGCGGAAATTCAATTAATTATTCATTAAAGATGGCTGAACATTTTTAGGTAACTTAATTTTGTATACATTTCCATGTAGTGGGGCACCACTGTGCCCAGTCGAACAATTGAAAGGGAGCCGAGGACGGACCGACGGGGAGGTGTTCAGCAATTGGGCGACGACCGCAAAACTGTATTGAAATTTGCGGTCAATGCAAAACAAATCTCAACTCCATTGCTCGGCTGGGCAAACAGGTTGTGGCGAGGGGTGGAAAATGGAGGCGGGGTCGGGCAGTGGAAAACAGTGGCGGTGGGCAAATGGGAAAGGCATGGGCGACACGAGAGCACTTCTCGGTGAAAGGCAATTGTGTTTTCAATTGATTTGCTCGAAATTGCATTTGGCATTGCATTGGCAAATAGGTCGCCCCGGTCCCAGGAGTCGTAGCTCCTCCTAGCCATCCTCCTTCTCCTTCTCCGCTTTAAGCTGGGTGTGAGGCAGGACCCTCGACGGCGGCGGCGTCGTCCTTGTTAATCAAAGAGTAGCTAAAGTCCCGACCCAGCACCCGAGGTAAGTGAAAGGCACTTAACAAATGTTGGAGGACAGGAACAGAGCATGCCTAATTTATGGGCAACATGGCATTAAGTTAATTATTTATGCCCGGCCAGACACGAGCCAGGATCTCCGTCCTGCTGCTTCTGCTGCTCCTCCATCCCCCGGTCAAATCTCATTCCCCTTGGCGAAGGCAAAAAATCGGTCGGACAGCGGGGACAACGCCCAAGTGTTGTTCTTTAATTTCAAAGTGATAAAAAATTAACACGACAGACTGAGTGGAAACAGTGGGCCAAAGCCCAAGGACGTATGGGGGCGGACAGCGCGGGAGGATGAGGAATGGTCCTTCTATTCGGCGACTCTCTGCCATTAGTGCGTCTCCACTTCCGCCACTTTCGCCAGCGCTTCCCTTTTGCCACCACAGTGTATCACTTGAGGTGTGAATGGAGCGGCAGCAGCATCCCCGGAGTGGGATTCGGGGTCAGGCGGGTCTGGCTGCTGGCGGTCGTGCTCGGGCTGTCAGCGAAATGATTTATTTTTGTTATTAAATTTTGCCCCGGCATTTGAATGCGGACTCTAACATGCTGATTGCCATTATTTGATGACAGAATGAAGCCATTGGGGGCTCCAGTCGGCAGTCTGCAGTCTCCTGGCTCCTGGTAGCTCCATAAATTGAAACATACGGAAAACTTCAACCGGCCAATTGGGAAAATGGAAAATAATAACGGAAGCTCTCTCTTTAAACCGGATTCCGAATACCCAGTGGATTGGATTGGCCCAGAAAGATGTCCGTATATCAATCAATTTCTTATCCACATCTGTCGGCCTGTCTGAGGCAATTTTTTGCGATACTCACAGATGTCATCTATCATTTGGCCGGACACAACAGAAGACAACTGGCACTGGCGCTGGCACTGGCCTCTGAGCCTTGTTTATTTACTCGCAAAATATTTCCTTTCTCTCACATTTTTGTTGTTGTTTGTATTTTTGATTGTTTATCGTGGGACTCACCAGGACTCACCTGGACCGCTTTGAGTGGGCCACCATGTGGTATACTTGATATGCGGCATTTAAGCGATGAGAGCCGAGCTTATCGCAGCGGGGGCGCTGATGGCCCAAGGTGTGAAGGTACCTTATATGCAGTAGGGGAGTGTAAGCATTTAAATATGCACACATTTCACAGGGTTCCTTTGTTTTCTTTTCTTTTTCCTTATTATTGTTCCCCCGAGCACGCAAAGAGTTTGAGGGGGCGTGGCCAAGAGAGCTGCTTTGGGGGCATACAAATGAGGTATAAGCTATAGAGTACCATTGTATGCTATGCTAATCAGCATATTCCGAAAGCCAAGAGAGGAAACTATTATTCTCTGAAACTAGTCAGGAATTTCTGGGTAAGCTTTCCCTTAGAAATCCCAATTATTTAAGCACTCTCCCTGCATGCGCTGGGCAATCCAATTTGTCGAAAGGCAATTGAAATGCAAATCGTTATCAAATAACAAATCATAACTGAAGGCATGTCTAGCGTTTTATACCTATTTTATGGCCCTCAGTCTCCGCAGAGGCTTCTTTCACAGCACACTTCACACCTGAGCTGCTGGCAGACAGGTATTCGCCTGAAAAAAAAAAAAATACAAACCACGTCCCAGGATGCCGTGCCGCAGGGTTAAACGGTACCCGTTATTTGCTTTGCTTCCCGCAGAAACAACAACCCAACCGAACCGAACCGAACCGAACGAAGCATCCAAAAAGGCACCAGGGACGTATTACCAAAAAGCGCAGGGCGGAAAAATCGCGGAGAAAATGGCCCTGCATCAGACCTCGGAGGCTTGGAGGGAAATCAAATTGTTTACTGGAAACGCCAGTGAAGGCTTAAAGACCAAAATACCAGCCCGGAATGAGGCTTTAAGTGTATGAAATGAGATAGCAGCCAGAAACAGGAGCCCCGAAAACCAATTCCATTAACTAGGGGGTTTTGGCCAAAAGGTTAGACAAGGCTAACTGAAGGGGAAACTAAAAGCCTGCCCTGAAAATTCCTAGAAATTTGAATGTCAAGGATAAAACAGGAGGGGATTTAGGTTATAGTTTGGTTATTAAGGGCGGGTTTCTATCTGCACTATCAAAGTGTCTTATAGCTATCCGGTCAGAAAAGATAATCAGCAGATAAACTTATCGTAAACCAAATCAGATTTCCCAACTAAAATTTATCTGAACGTGAAAGAATAACATAGTGCGCAACCACTCATTATCTCTTTTTCTTCTTTACTTGGCTATCGGACATCAACTGCTTTTTTTTATCGAGTCGGAAAATATTTGATACTCCCTAGTATGGGTCTTTATCAAAGTTAACTCTCACATTTACACGATAGACAACCGAATTCCCTGACCGCGAAATTTTAACATTAAGGGGAGTAGGTATAATTATTATGATATATCATTATACCATGTACAGCATGAGACACATGAGTCCTAGCTTATCTTCCGATCTATATTATTTACAAAATAGTCTCTTAACTTTATCTTTGAATAACTTTTTTAATCGAAAATCCATATCCCATGACTCCAATAACACTCCCCTCATAACTAATATCCCCCTACCACTCTGACCACACATTTATAATCCACCTCAAAGTGTGATAAGCTGATGGGAAAATGATTTCCCAAGNACTGAACGTGAAAGAATAACATAGTGCGGAACCACTCATTTTCTCTTTTTGTTCTTTACTTTGCTTTCGGACATCAACTGGTTTGAAAATATTTGACAGGAAGTATGGGTCTCTGTCAAAATTAACTCTCACAGTTACATGATAGACAACCGAATTCCCTGACCGCGAAATTTTAACATTAAAGGGAGAAACCGCCTATAAATAGGTATAATTATTATGATATATCATTATACCATATACAGCATGAGACACATGAGTTCAAGCATATCTTCCGATATATACATTTTTTTACAAAATAGTCTCTTAACTTTATCTCTTTATAACTCTTTTAATCGAAAATCCATATCCCATGACTCCAATAACACTCCCCTC
>VNJO01013004.1:0-23904 GCA_008042535.1 Drosophila tani | reverse complement strand
TTAATTATAGTTATTGTGGTGCATATGTGCCTGCGGCGGGGCCTGAGAGCGTTCGTGTTACCAGGCATGAGACAGCATACACATTTTCCGTTTCTTTTATTTATTTATACAAAATAAAATATATGAAAATTGAGATGTTGTTCTCCTCGCGCCTTGTACAAAAATTATCATGGAAGGGGGGGAAGGAATTAGTTGCGTTCTCTTGCTGCACTTCAAACAATCAATTCTCCGAAATTTTGGAATTACAATCCGATTGTAGATCCTGAAAAAGAGTTCCTTGTCACTGATTGCTTTCGACACTTAGACCGAGATTGAGTAGTTGGTTTCAGTGTACGCCTGATAGGAATTTTCTGCGAAACAAAAATAAATATTTCATAATTGTACGTTCAGGATCTGGGCAAAATATACGCACCTGTTTAGTAAGTTGACGTTTTTGGCGAATTAACAACATCGCGTCGGAATGTCGACAAGTTTTGCGTAAATCTAAAATGGAAAAACCTTGAAATTATATTTCTAAAAATGCATTTTCCTTGTTTTTACTGGACACGTTGCGCTCGATGCCAAACATCAGATCATCGAACCACTGGACCATTGTCTTTTGCTTCTCCAGCGGTTGTCCACAGATAATTCTCTCCTTTAGGGAATAAATAAAATAAATAAAATAAATGAATACAATTTCCTATGCTTGGAAAAATAAAAAAATAAAAGCATTAACCGATAGTTGTCCTCATAGAGTAAAATAAGCACCAGCAAGGGACGGGACATGGACCACTGGTTTCGACAATCGTCAGCCAGAACGTTGTTCAACAATGACGACATCATACTCTGTAGCAATTCCGAGTTAATCTCGACAACCTATAGGGATTTAAGGAATAAGCAGGGGAAATAAATTTTTAAAAAACTCTGAAAACTTAACTTAACCTAACTCACCTCTAGAAATTGGGCATTTTCCTGCGTCAGGCTGCGCAGCATTTTGTTTGAAAAAGTGGAAACTGTAAGGGAAAATATTAAGTTTCTTCTACAAGGTTTCTGAAATTAAATAGGTCAGCTGGAGCTGCTTGAAGATGTAGGAAACAATGCTATCCAAAATTGTGCAGCAACTTATATAAATAGCTGAATCTAAATATTTCATTTCATTAATATTAATAGCCAACTTGAAGGTCTGGTTTAATAGCTTACCTAAGGCGGTCAGGCCCTTGGTAAGACTCTTCAGGATGTACACAAAGGCCGAGGGCTCCAGGGCTGCGAGGCAAGTAACATGATCTTGCGAGAGGCAATTCAATAAATTATAGTAAGACGTCGACAGTTTTGGGTATTATTCCTATTTGTACACATTAAATTAGCTTTCTCCAAATAATATTTTTTACCCACAAATACTCACAATTAAGTCGTTTTGCTGGATAGAGAGTATGAGCTTTGCAATAATATTGAGTACATTGTCCAGAGTATCGTCGCCATACAGTATGAAGACTCCACAGTTCACATAGTTGCCGCCCAGGGAGTTCTTTAGAATTAAGAAGCATATGGCGATGCCCTTGAGTCTCATCGGGTACAGGCGATCGCGCGGGAGATCGAGATGCAGAATTCGATTGCCGTATATGCAGATAAGTTTGGAAGCCTCGCGAATCAATAGAATTCCCATCCCATAACAATAAAACAAGTAAATATATATTTTTAGTAAAAAAAAAAATGAATTAATCCTAAAACAAAAATAATCTTTTACTTAAAAACAACTATTTTTTTAATTTTACCGAAGATGAAAAAAGTCTCCATTCAAAATGTGCCCACTTGATTTGATCGCGTTTTGGGTCCATTACCACACTATGCGGTGGAGGGGCACTGGTCAGTGTTCCAGCTCCAGTTACACTTAAGTGGCTCGCTTCGTCTCTTTTCCGGTGTGTCATTAAGCCATTTCAGTTTCATATTGAAAACAATTTTTGTAGTTTTAGTTTGAGTAATAGTTAATAGTTTTATTTAATGATGTTTTATTAAAGATTAAGTTTTACACATTGTTGGCTATAGAGATGACAGAACAGAATTCTTAGATAAGATTATGCGATAACAATACACGCGATATATATAAGGTACGATATGTAGTGACCAGGGATGAAGATCAATGTGCTGCCAATTGTATTTCCCAAAAAAATGCATGTATCCGCTCGAAGAGCTTGGTTCTACTTGAAATTTGTTTATTAATGAATTTTCTTTTGTAATGACATTAAAATGAAATATGCTAAGACCATTTTAATAATTTTATAATTCCCGTTTAGGTAATCCATGTCCTAGTATGAACTTTTCCCTTACACTATTGTACCCATAGGGTATAAGGGTATTATAACTTAGTGCGAACCAATAATGTACTTATTTAAAAGGTAGAAGGAGCCTTCTCCGACCGCATAAAGTGATCAGAATCACCAGCCAATTCGATTTAGCCATGTCCATCTGTCCGTCTGTCCCTGTGTAACAACAGATCTCAGAGACTATAAGAGCTAAAGTTACCAAATTTTGTGACAACATTTGCGTCTGTTGCACGCAGACGCAGGGCTTAAAATAATAAGATAAAATAAATAATTAAAATCGATACTTAATTACACCCGGGTATTTATTTGATGTTTTTATTTTAATTTTACAGGGTATGTCACAGTCGGTCAAACTCGACAATAGCTTTCGTACTTGTTTTATTTTTAATAAATCGCGTTCGGTCCAATTTCACTCAAATTCCTAACAATCGTGCACTAAACCGTGTATTTGGTGAAAATCGAAATCAATGACTTCTTGTTCAGCGATTTCAATCATTACACCCAAAAAACATACTTAAAATATAAGAAATCGTACTTCTCATTTAAGGTTGTGCTATTTCTGAAGAACCCAAAAAAAAATTTACTGTCTAGTAAATATAAATTTTTTGTCTGCGAATCGAATGCAACATAGTGTTTCCGAAGGGATTTTTTGCGCTAAACAAGAATCCAAGCAAGATAATTTTACATTAGACACGTTTTTGAAAAATCAACGGTTGAAAACCTCGAACATGTGCAAACAGCACAATTAAAAACTCAGCCAATACCTACTGCCAAGGAAAGATTGCAATCTTTTAGTGGGAGTCCTGACAGGTCACTGCCTAGCTGCGACGCATGCAATTATGCTAGGCATCACCAACAGTAGCAATTGCAGGAAATGCGATGAATCCGAGGCAATCGAAGCCTGGGAGCATTTAATCTGCAAATGCCCGGCCCTCTCACGAGCAAGGTTAAGATACCTGGGCGCCCCAGTATTGGCATCGCTAGAAGATGCCTCCCGGAGGACGCCAGGCGAATTACTTGCCTTTGCTAAAAGCACCTCGATCCTTAAGGACTTCAAAACCTCCTAGATAATCGCAAGGCTTACACTCACCCACCCTGGTAAATGGGCCTAATTGACCATGGCGGGGTTCCGAAAGGGCTGTCTGGATTGACCTAACCTAGATTAAATGTCAAAAACCGTTAAAGCTGTAATAATAAATCTTTTTCAAAAACTTTACTATAGCTTTAGAATCTAGTTGCCTAATGCAGATCATTTCCAGTCACTTAAATGAAGTAAGGTTTTTATTTTTATTCAATTTTTTTATTTCACCTCGTTAAGATGTGTTTTTGTTTTTTATCAGAACTTTTTAAAATGACATATGTACTATATGTAGGTCTCATATTGCTAGTGTAAATAAGTATAGCTCAATACCATGTCCAGAGGTCGTTCCTATATGACTTACCAATTACACTAGTTCACAAATTTATATTTTTTTTTATATAATCGTTAAGACCCACTTCTCCGCTTAATTTTGAGACGCTGAACACGTTGAACTCATTAAAAAAAATTTTCCAAATAACCATTTGAAGATAATTGCGAAAAACCAGACTTTTTCTTCTACGCTAAAAATCTTGACAACCGTAAGTCCAACATATTTCAAATAAGTACAATCCAAAAGCCAATGTTAACACCTTTCCGGAAACATACGGCTCTTAATGGTCAGAGCTCTATTGATGAAGATATAAACACTTAAAGCTAAAAAAACATGCAATATTTTTGGATATGTTTTTTATAGCTAGATTTAATTTTCTTTTTAAAAATTAAAAAAAAAGATATTAATTATTTTGAGTGAACAGAACTAAAGATAACTATATAACTATATTTTGGTAATATCTTATAAAACAAAATCACAAAGCAGCCTACTTCCCTTAAAAACAATTTTGTAGCACAACAGCAATATGATAATTTAATATAATTTACCATAACTTTTAGAATTTTTATTGGATTTGCATATATTTGATCTTAATAATTGAAAAAGTAATCTCGCGAACACACACCGCGAACACATACTTTTTCCGCCAGGTTTTCACCTCACGTTTTCGTATGAATAACTTCATATTTTCTTCAAAAGCAACTTATTATATACTTAATTGATATTAAAGAGAAGATTTGGTGGAAAAAAAACAAACACTTAGAATGTTTTGTATGCTAAAAATGAGATATAAAAATGCCTTTAAAAATACCAAAAAAACATACAGCATTTTTAGTTTTTTTTTGTTTTTTTTTTGTTTACTGGCCGATTTTTACATGAAAACACTACGATGGTTACATACCATTGTATTATGAAAAAGATTATTTGAATTTGTAATTGTTTTATGTATGAATGAACATGAACATTTTAGTATTCGGGCCTGGTAGACCTTTTGCTAGAAATGCCCATATTGTATTATTTTCAAATACTTATTAAAATTTAAAAAAAAGCAAAAAAAAAAATTATGTTTACACTGAACAAAAATTAAATTAAAAAAAGACAGTGCCCCTTTTTTCGCAAAATATGTTCCTTAGGGACGGTTCTTACCCTCCCTGTCAAGCTGCCTGACAGCTATCGATCCGGAAAAGAAAATCAGCAGATAAAATAAATTCGATTCTCTGCCCTTTTAAAATGTATCTGAACGTGAAAGAATAACATAGCTCTGTTAACTTTACTGTTATTCATCGATAATTGTTGTAAAGCACTGAACTGTCACTCCGGTGAAAAAAATTTACAAATTGGAAAAATGTCGGGAAAAAAATTAGCGGTAAACACCTTAAAGCACCTGTAAAGTTTTTTTTCTTATGTTTACTGCCCAGGCAGGAGTACAACGGCCGTGAATGACGTTAAGGGACAAGTACGATCGTCTTAAGAAGAAAAACAGACTCTTCTTATGTTGCTGCCATCTCCAAAAAGATGGGTGAAATCATTCAAACAAACGCAAACATTCAAAACAGCCGTCCGTCTCTGCCTATTGTTATCGGTTATCGCACACAAAAAAAAACTATGTAAAACCAACAATTTTATTGTTATAACCGCGCCAAGTTAAGAAAAATTGTTAACTTACCCCAAACATTAAGGCTACCTTAAACTAGTAGATTACACAAGAAAAATTGTCGTTTTCCTATTTAATAGAATTCTAAAAAATTTGTATATTGACGAAACAAAATGTCGCATTTACAAGAATATGAATATGAATATTAGTTTACCCATGTACGCATTTAACATTCCTTTATTAGGATTACATTTCTTAATTCTTAACATTATTTTATTAAGTTTTTGATACAGTTTAACAATTCCTTGTGAAAGATAATTTCTTATAATCTGTATAGGGTTACAATTTATTATTTAAAAATCGTATTAAATGGATACTTACATTTAAGAACCAACTCCACGACCTAGAATCGAAATGGGTTGTCAGAACTCATAAACTGGGCTACGGAGGCAAACCAAAGACGAGAGTCTAGTACTCAAATACATAATTGGGCAGTTTGTTCAAGTTCACTTAAACTCCAGATTTAGCCATTCCGTTCTACAGATCGCGGTTGGCTCAGAGCATAAAGCGTAAGCTCGTACGCTTAAGAAACCATAAGTTAGGGGGTCGAATCACACTCTCGATAATAATATCTTTTTTTGTTCTTTTATTTATATACTTATAATTTTTTTTTTACAAAAGAAACATTGTCGGCAAGAATGGCTAAATTCTTTATTATAAAAAACAAATGTGAACATAACATACAACTATTTTAATAGTATTTTTAACAACAACAAATGGTTTTATTTCAATTTATAAT
Source organism: Drosophila tani (assembly GCA_008042535.1). NCBI lineage: Eukaryota > Metazoa > Arthropoda > Insecta > Diptera > Drosophilidae > Drosophila > Drosophila tani. The sequence goes on along the minus strand of VNJO01013004.1, from coordinate 17,799 downwards.
AGTAATATTACATTTTATGTTAGGACTTGTACTATTTTAATAGTACTCTTTGAAAAACAACAACATATAACATATAACCTACTTTTAGTGTGTACACACTTGGCCAGAAAAGCAAAACAAAATACTTGGAAATAAATAAAAGTATACGTAACTATTTATTTAAGTTGATTTTACATATTATTTTTGTGTGTACGCACTTGACAGAAAACCAACAACAAAATACAGGCAAAATTTTAACATATTATTCTAACTATTTTTCTATGTTGATTTTACATAGTACATAGTATTCTAACTATTTTTCTATGTTGATTTTACATAGTTTTTCTTTTTTGTGTGCAGAAATAAATATGTATTTTCCGGGCCGGATAATATTTTGCCTCTCGGCTAAAGTTAGCTCTCGCATTTGTACGATAGAGAATCAAATTTTCTTAGCAGCAACTTTATCTGGCCTCAAAATTGTGACAGGGAGGATAGGAACCGGCCCTTAGTTTATTAAAAACCCAAATCAACAAACCGAACCCCAATATTTTGTTTTGTTTGGAAGTTATTAATTTTGGCCACAAAAAGTTGTCATCCAAACTATGTATAGTGCATTCCCAAGAATTTTCCGGCAACAGCCACTTTATAATACAGATGTTACAACCAGTTGGGGATTGTAAACGCACACTAGCGAAACTACGAACTAGAATAGCGGCACACAAATCTGACGTAAAACTTAGGAATAAAAACTTAATCAAAAAAACGGCACTTGCATCCCACTGTGCCGAAAACAACCACCAGCCAAAGTTTGAAGATGTAAAGATCTTACAACAAGAGCAACACTACAGAAAACGATTCACTTTGGAAATGCTGCATATTATGAAAACTCCCACACAAAGACTGAATTACAAGACCGATACAGAGAACTGCGCACACATGTATATACAGACACCTACTTGACAAAAAAAGAGACAAATAAGTTGCAAACTCCACAGATGACTTGACGGAAGCTATGTTTTCATGTAGGCTATATTTTGTTGTTGTTATTTTGATAAACTTGTAATTGATTGTTGTGCTTATAATTTTATATTAAATGTACAGCCCTGAAGATGAATTCCAAAGGGATTCGAAAAATATTGAATCGAAAAGAAAGAAGACGACAGTCTGTGTTTTTATTTATTTTACATAAAAATATGGACTATAAATACCCCCTGATCTCAAGCCGGCAACTCCTCCAATAAAAAAAATGCAAAAACAACTTTTTAAATAAAAAACGTAAAAATTATAAAAATTATAAACAATTATTAAATTAATTATTATAGTTTATAAAATGTTTATAAGTTTGGGAATAATTAACTTCTTTTTAGAAAACAAGTGCATACAAATCAAGTTTATACATTCCTTAAAAATAGGCATAAAGGTCTATTATTTGTGTTTTTTTGGTAACCTATTACCTAAAAATCAATTTTTGCGCTTTTAGGTAATGCGTTACCTGAGAATAAGATAAGTCCACCATATTTCGGGGTGTAAGCTCAAGAAACAGTTCAAATTTTGTACATTTTTTATTCTTTCCCTCAGTGCATTGCAAATTTGTATCTAAAATTAAATAACCCTGCAGGAGTATAAAAACGAAGCTTTAATTTGTCAAAATTATGTTTGGTTCGACTCTGTTTATCTAATCGATTTTGCATTAATATGACTTTACTTCAGTGGTCGGCAAGACCCTATCACGCAGACAACACGCACAATATGCTCCAAAGAGAATAGAATAATCAGTGCAATTGTAACTGTGTGGCTAGATTTAGCATTTTTTAAAGTTAAATATATATTTTTTATGTCACAACTATTTGTTTGCCATATTACAGAACAGTTTAGCATGGGAATGTAACGGTGCGGTCACTGCTTTACTTCAATTAAAATCAACATGAATAAATCTACTCACCGTTACTAAATATTATTTTTTCTGCATGTACATGTGGGGCACGTGAATTGGTTGCTTTCCGATATAAACGCGGAAGGAGGGTGACAAATAGAGGGAGAGGGTGTTTGAGGAAGAGACATGTGAGGTTGCAATTAAGTGATTTTATGGTCGCGTATTTCAATCGAGCGATGCCAATCTTCCACTCTCGGAAACTCCAAAAGCTCCACTTTTTTATATAGAGAGAAAGCGGGAAATCTACCCGGCACCTTTCTTACCATATCCTTGACGTGTTGACACTAACATGTAGACGCGAGTGTGTGCGTTTAATAGGACAAGGAGCGGGGAGCGCGAACTCAAAGCTTTCCTTCAACATTAAGCTTTATAAGATTTATAGCAGCGCACCCACGCACGAAGCTATCGCATCATCATCATCGCCTTCTTGTTATCGTTTTACTACTGCATGCAAAAAAATTTAGAAAAATTGTTACCAAGAACATTTCCTCTCACATTTTCTCGAAGAGACATTTTTGAAATCGAGAGGAAATTGTTCTAAATTTTGTTATTTCGAGAAGAAGCGATCTTGAAATCAAGAAGAAGTAACTCTTCATTTTGAGCTTTTTGAGAAGGTAACTTTGAGGGAAATGAGGAAAGATATTTTTATATTTTGCCACTACCACACTTATGGTAGATTGTTTGCCTTAGTGGATCGTTTGGTAGAGAGCTTGGCTGGCTGACAATCAAGGGTTCGAATCCGAGTCGAGCCGTTAAAGTGTGACAGTACTTATTTCTAATAGAATTTATATAGTAATATAGATACATACAATTAAACTTACTACATTTATATCCCTACACTATTGTAAAAGTTACTATATACAGTAACAGTATACAATATACACTGTGTAAATTAACACAGTAATAAATCACAAAATCAATATTTGAAAAAAAAAAAAAAAAAAAAAAAAAACATTTATATGCATACAATTTAACTTTAAATATTACATTCATATACATACAATTTTACATTACATACAGAGGTATGCATTAGATTTCACATATTAAACTAAGACTTAAGATCAAGAATAAAAATTGTTTTCAATGTGAGAACTCTTCTTCTCGATTTTGGCCTCTTTGTTCTTGGCCTGATTTTTAGAAGAAAGATACCAAAATCGAAATCGGTTTTTTCTCAGTGCGCCCCTGCTACTACTGTCAATGGTGCACTTCCGTTTCCGGTTTGGGACTGCTCTCTCATCTGCGTGTGTCTGTGCATGTGTTTTATCTTGTCAGCGAAAGCAAGGCAACTTGATTACGCTGTCATTTGCACGCGACACACACGCAGTCTACATATTGTGCTATAACAGACGAGTTCCAATGAAAAACCCATTTTTTTTGAACTTGTCATAATTTGCGAATTAAACGACAGGTTTGCTATGGAATGCAAAGGAAGAAATATTGTTTAAAGTTCAGTTCACTTCTCTTCGCCAGCTTTTGACTGCAAAGTCGGTGCAATCAGATTATTTGAAGCTAATCACGAAAAGAAGCTTACTTCGGTAAGCCGAAGTTTGACAGTTTGCAATTTCATGCGTATTTATGCGTCCTTATAAAATGTATCATTCATATTTAAGTATGACGTTAAATTGTTTAGGTCGGGAGCTAATTCGAGAGGCGATTTATTTTAAGAAGTATCGAAGTACAGTATGATAATTCACATATGTACAATTTTAGATTGCCTTTTAGTGTAAAGCACAAACGCTTAGGTACCGGGTATCTCACAGTCAAACACAGTCGACTGTAGCTTTCTAACTTGTTTTCTTTTAGTTTGGATCATCTTAATTACAATATGTAAAACATAAAAAAAAAAAATTTTTTTTTTGCTGTCTAATGTAGACACAGTGTGTCAGTGTGTCTTTGTTTTCTGTTACTATCTTGTAGTAACATTTACAATAGTGTAGGGTGGAGTTCAATGGATTAATACAATTGTGTAGGTGTAAGAAAGAGTTATAGGTTACAAATTAGTGGAGTATGTTAGGTTTAAGTGTGAAGATTTATATTATTCTGTGTGGAAGGTCTATAGGATGTCTTCTTTTAAGTCTTCTTCTGGTTCTGTAATCTAGTAGTCTTCTTACCAGAACATTTGGGTGGGAAGACAGTTTAGTTTGGTATGTTGCGGCTGGACTGTTGATAACGTCCCCGATCATGGGGACTTTAAGGTCCCTGGCAATGTCGACGTTTCGTATGAACCATTCCGCTCCTGTGATTTTACGCAGCATCTTGTTCTGGAGCACTCTAATACGGTCTAGATTCGTTTTTAACTAATACTAATTAACTAATACAAACAAGTAAGTAAACTTTAAGTCGACAGTGAAATATCCGGTACCAAAAGTTCTTTACGTTAAATAATAAGAAGAAGAATTCAATGCCATCTTGCTGTCCCCTTCTTACACGCTTCTGAAAAAAAAATCGAGTTTTTATTGTCAAAATGAAGCACTGTAGATGTAGCCTAGTGATTTGCGTTTACGCAGTACTCTGCTTATTTAAGATCGAAAGGGATTCAATCCTCACAAAATCCCAAATTAAATTTATATCCGGTACCCATAGGATACAAGGGTATTATAACTTCGTCAAGCCGAAAATGTATCAGTTTTTAGGATGCTAGCAGCATGTTTACATTAGAGTTAACGGATTGAAATTTCCACTTTTATAAAGTTTCTCGGGCTCCAGCACCCAAAGTACTAATACAATATAAATAAATTCTAAGAATAATTTAAGTGTTTGTTCAGCACCTGTATACTGAAACATCGATCGTTCCTATTGCAGCTTTATGAAATATTTGTCCGATCTGACTCATTCTAACATACGAGAATATACTAACTACAATAGAAATTAGACTATTCTGAAATTTTCACCCCGATAACTTAAAATCTAAGGGACTAGTTTGCGTAGCAACGAACAGACAGAAAACATATGTATATACTTTATGGGGTGCAAAATACCCTGCCGGGGTATTATAAAATCTATTTTTTAGTCACACATACTTTTCTGCATGCACTAAGAAATTTTTCTCGCAAGACAGTTTTAAAACGCAAATTTCTACAAGGCCATATTGCGCCTCCCTTGTTATGTTCAAGCATAATATATATATAAACATATTTATATACATATATATATTTTTTTGCTCGTTAGAAATGCGTTAACTATGCCGACAGGCATACACTTGGTGTGTGCGTGTCAGTGGCATTTCCAGCTTCCGTTTCCTTGTCGCTCTCGAGTCCTTACTTACTTGGCGCTTACTTTTACACACAGCTGAAATCCGATCTGGTGCGCGGCTCTCGCTTTCATTTGTTTTCATTCGCCGGGGAACTTTTGATTTGAGTCAGCGAGTGAAAAACGTGTCGACACATTGCACTATGGAAAATTTGACCAATTTTGTGGAATAAATCTATTTGTTAGAGCAGGGACCGAAATTATTATGTTATATTATAAAAGTCAAAAAATAAAAGTTATTTTTTAATTTTTATAATGCAAATCAATTAGTTATATCTTATTTAAAAATCAAAAATAAAAGTTATTATTTATTTCTATTTCAAAAATCGAGCAATAGGTGGTATTTTTTGATTTTTATTATAAAAATCAAAAATAAAACTCAAAGTGGAATATCCTTTAAATTGAAGATTTTATAGAAAATATCAATCTATATATATGATCCTCTCTTCAATATCTTTCCGTTGATAGTATATGTATGATGCATATTTAAGAACAAGATAACTTTTTTTTTTAACTTTAAGCTGCACAAAGAGCTCCATAAGGTTGTCTGGTAAAAGATGCGTAAACGAACTTCCAAAACAATAATCGCATGCAAAAGACAAGTTTTTTCAATTATCTGATAACTTTAACTGACTTTTAATTAAGAAAAATGTTTACATTCGTTCGCGAACAGCGAATTTTCTGAGTGCAGATATGTAATCTGGTATTAAATGTTCTCTTACGATGATGCAAGTTGAGGATACTTCGCATGCATTATACATCAACAGAAAGGTCTTTAAGTGTAGAACATATATTTATATACGATATGTTCAATATGATCATTGCCTCAAAAGATATTCCAATTTGATTTTTCTGTTTGATTTTTATAATAAGGGTCAAAAAAGTAAAATAAATAAATATCAAAAATAACTGTTACTTTTGATTTAAAATAAAAATATAACTATTATTCTTGATTTTAATTTTTTAAACCACTTTTAAGAGTTAAAATTGACATCATATAGCTGCTATAGAAGCGATCGGTCGATTTATATGAAAATGTAAAATTCTACATGTAAGATGTAAAATTTACAAAATTCGATATTTTTTCAACATTACTAAAATGGTTCGATTTTCAATGATCCAATTGCAGACTGCAAGGGTATACCAACTTCGGTTTACCGAAGTTAGCTTTCTTTCTCGTTAATATTAAGATATCTCTAATAAGTTATGAAATATTTTTGTATTCTACTTGTAGCGTCAGGATACTAAATAAAATAAATCGAATCTATACCTGCTGGTATTTTTCTTTAGAATATTTTTAATACTTTTTCGTATATGTATAAATTCTATCCTCATGCGTATTAATTCTAAACTATTTCGAATAAATCTATATAATACTGGTAAGCAAAAAGTATAGAATGCATATTTTGTGTATAAAAATAAGCTTTTCGCCCGTGTATCTAAAAAATCATAAAAAGTTGATTTATTTCGCTATTATGCTGTCGTTTCGACAATAGCTTTGTTTATTATCTACGGTTGGTTTTAACAGAATGATATATTATCTGATCTGAATGGCAAATAAACACAAGGAAATATAAACTGAAAATTTGCCTTACAAAGGGCTCGAATTCTCAACCTAATGTATGGCAGACGAACGGCTTACCACTCCCGCCATTCGGCATTACACAAGACAGCGTCATAAATAGCAATATGAGGATGCCATATGCGGAACGAGGAAAAAAAAAATCTATTTTTAGATTAACCAAGACTTGACAAAAATCCCTAATGCGACAAACAGAATAGCACTGAATTCCTGCGAGTGTATGTGCTGTAGTTTTTTAATAGCTAATCCCAAAAAAAAAAAAAAACGAAGAGTTTAAATTTAATACGCGATGTCTTAAAATGATACTCTAAGAAGTATAACGAGCTTAGTATGGATTTCATTGGTTTTAATTTTAATTTAATTTAATATATAATATATATATATATATATATATTTTTTTTTTTTTTTTTGACTGAGTGTGTTTTGGATAACACACATATTTTATTTTTACATTAATCAACCAAATTAATGGTTATAAAATGTAGGGATTAGCAAAAGTAAAATATATAATAATAGAAATTTTATACTGAGTAGTATACTTTTTACACTTACTATTTTCAACTGCATATTTTCGAGTATATTTTTTATCAGGGATCGCAAAAAACAGCTATGAGATAAATAAAAATTGGACCCAAGATAAATGACTGCGGCGATAGGAAAATTATGCATTCCATATTTTTGGAAAGACTTTGCAAAAAGAGAACAAATTTGTATGTGCAATTTTTATTTTATTAATCTTTTTTAACTTTTATTTTTGATTTTTAATAAAAAATTTAAAAATAATTCTTTATATAAAAGTGTAATCATAACTGTTATTTTTAATTTTTATTTTAAAAAATCAAAAATATTTGTTATTTTTCAATATTTATTTTAAATTTTTTATGTATTTCAAACTTTTAATTTAAAGGATTGAAAATAAAAATTGAATTGCTATAACTTTTGAACGGAGCGGTATACTTCTCAATACCTTTTGTTTGATGTAAGTATGCATGTATAAATTTGTACCATATGACATATAAATAAATATGTACATACATACATATCATATATCATTATAATTCAACTTGTTTCTAATTCGACACGCTGGTCTTTAGTTTTGAGGCTAGAAACTTAGCTTAGTGCCGAAAACGAAACTAGTTTAATTATTTGTAAATTATTTTTTTTTTTTAACGGCAATGTCCCTTTTTTGCGACTTTTGCTAAATTTAATTTTTAGATCATTAAGTTTTCTGCAGTTATTTTACATTTTACCCGATCTCTCTAAAGAAATCTATAGAATATAGTTGTCTGATCCGTATGTTTTCATTCAGAGTTTGCCTTTATATAAATAATTACAATGGGTAAAGTTTCATGTTGATATCTTATAAATTAAGCAAGTTACTAATTTTTTCAAAAAAATCGGTCAAATTACCCATAGTGCATTGATAGCCAGATGGTATCGCTTGGTGTGGTGTATGTGCTTAAGCGTGATGGCTTGGGGTCTTTTTCGCCAGTGGGTAATTCCTGTTCGTTTTTTGACGGATGGCCATAACAAATGATGATGGGGATCATGCACGTGCTCTACGCTCAATTTATCAGGTTGAAACACCTACAAAAATAAAATTACGGTAATCTGCAAACCAAAATTTACGAATAAGTATTAATTGTTTTGAAAGAGACCACTTAAACCCTTAATTCGATTATGGTTTACGTAATAATAATAATAATACATACTTACTTAAACTGATTAAATTGTGAATTCACAATTTCAAAGTTAAGTAAATAAAACAACAACACATATTTATTACCAAATAAATAAATTACTACTTAACAAAAAAATCATTTTAATTAAAACTCTCAACTATTTTATTTAGATTAATTATATCAAGGCAAAGGGATTATCATTTTAAATTACATTTTCAACGACTTTAGGCACGCTTATGTAGCTTAAGTAGTTTATTACACTAGTTTACACTCAAAATGCTCCAACCCCGTAAATTCGAAATTCTGGTAGAGTTGGCTCTGTAGATTACGAAAATATCATTACAAAATTGTTCTACAGATACATTTTCTGTAAACATTTCTTAAAATTTAGCCGTCAACATTTTTTAGTTCTTGAGTTATCTGAATAAAACATTGTTGATAGTCTTCCCAGCAAACAATTTTAGAAGTGCTCATAAATATGTGTCTGAAAAGTGTCGAGTTAAGGGCGTTTCGGAACATATTTTGTCCTTTTTTCAACCAGGGCTCATAAAAGGCTCCTTTGTCAGAGCATATTCTGAATTAAACTAAGTAGTCAGAAAGCAATTTAAGCGTTTTTTGACAGTTTCTTAGGTTTTTTATGGGAATTTACGGTCGCTATGAGACCAAAAAAGAGTCAAAAAAGTCTATGAAAACAGTCCCACTTTATGTGGACTATTTCGGAGTCCAATGTGACTCTTTTCTGACTCAATGTAAACCCTCAGAAAAGGAGCATTCTATTAAGTAATATGAGCGTTTTCAAAAACTTTTCGATTTACTTCAGATACAAGTTTGACGTCTATTCGAAAAACGAGGAAGAAAAAAATTGTGTAACCTGCAAACAACTTTAAAAATGTGGCAAAGGTATATTCTAGAAAGGTGCTCCTCTGCCTAAAAGAAAGCCCAACGCGGAGGGGACTAATGACCGCGCGTCAAGAGAAGAAGTGGTGTTCACTTTAAAGGTTGAGGCACAACCAAAAGATGAGACTGTGGAGAAGATTAACACGAACGAGGATGAGGAATCCATGAGAGCGCATCCGGCATTGGCCAGCTTGAGTGCCGTGACCACCATGACTTGAACGGCAACATGAACGGGAAAACGAAGCCAAAACCTTGGGCCAAGCTCATCAACATAATTTAAAAACTAATTGATGGCGTGCCAGGAGCATATGTCAATATAAACTTAAATAGAAAATCTAATTTTGATAAACAAAAATAAATAAACTATGAATTTAAACTTTAAAAGGCGTCTAAAAAGAACATTTCAGGAGGCGATTGAAGGACCCTTTTAGGAGGCTATTCGAGTGCCAAAAAAGTGGCCTTTTCTGAGGACTCCGATTGGACTCCGAAATAGTACACATAAAGTGCTATCGTTTTCATAGGAAAAACGCTTTTTTCTGACTTTTTTTGTTGTCATAATGACTCATAAGGTACAAGGGTATTATAACTTTGTGCCAACCGAAATGAATGTATGACCCTATAAAGTATAGATATTCTCAATCTGCGTCACCAGCCGAGTCGATTTAGCCATGTCCGTATTGGTAATTGGAGACTATAAGAGCTAGAGCCACCAAATTTGGTGACAACATTCTAATACATTGCACGCAGATCAAGATCAATTGATTTAAAGTAAAAACATTAACTAAATTATTAGGATTGTGCGGATGTTTTCTAAAAATTTGAGTAAAATCGATTGAAAAACTAGAAAGTTATTAAACAATAAAGCTTTTTTTGGGCGTTGCCCAAACATGTTTTTAGCAAAATTTGAGTATTTTTGGTGTTACACAATATGTTCCTAACAACATTTGTCTTTATTTGTCAACAAAATGCACCAATAAAATTAAATTCTAAATAAAAAAAAACCAAGTGTAACCAAATATTATTTTATCAAGAACAAATTGTGCTCCAACTGTGCTATTATTTTTTTCGTAACTGTAAATTAAAGGGGGTTGCTGTAAAAAGCAGGCTAGATGATGGGGCAATGCCTGACACTTTGCAAAAATTTTACCTTCAGAGCTTCGGACGCAGCATTTTTGCTCCTGACAGGACCAGAATGTATATGACGATAACTGGCAAATGAAAGCTTGCAGGAGGGCTCGGGGCAGGAAGTGGAAAAATTGGAGCTGGGTGGCAAACGTGGGAAGCTGAAGATAGAAGGAGGGTGGCTTGTGTCAAATGGCATAGAGTGTTAGTTAGTGAATGATTGCATTCGTTTGCATTTGATGGCCATGTAATTGGTCATATCCCCGAGAATATATCAAACTGGATGCCCCAAATTCCGCTCGAAATGTAGGCGAGTGCAGCGGTCGAATGAGTGGCTAAAATTCGCGTTAGTAACTGAAAAAACTAAATGGTAAGCCTTCCAGGTAGTGGAAATATCAATGGGTTCCTCGGCAAATTTATACTGGCCACTAAAGACAAAGAATGTGTTTTATACCCTTATTTATTGAATTTTGTCAAAATATTTTCAACACAATGAATGGCACATCTTCGACCCTAAAAAGTATATATATTCTTGACCGTCCGTATAAGCCAATAAATTTCAGAAACTATAAAAGCTAGAGCCACCAAATTTGGTGACAGCATTCCAATCCGTTGCACGCAGATCAAGTTTAAAGTAAATTGATAAAATAATCAAATAGGTTTGTGCAGACGTTTTCTGAAAATTTGAGTAAAATTGGATGATAAACATGGAAGAGTATTAAACAATAAAGTTTTTGTGTATGCAGCTTCTTCTTCTAAGTTGAGAGCACTAATGCGTGTTGCTCATGATGTAAAACAAAAACCGAATAATAGAAAACCTTGAAACACTACTTTAAAATAAAAAAAAACATAACAAAATCATTGTTGATTGTAAAATAATTGCATATTATAAAAAAAGGAAATCTAAAGTCTAAGCGGTATTCGATCCCATGCATCTTAAATTGGCAGTTCGATGCCTTATACACTAGGCCAAATGGCAAGCAGGCTCCGGCCGACGAGATTCATACTACACTCATAAAAAAAACCTCAGAATATCCTTAAAATCTAAAAAGATCTTTCTTGAATTTTACCCAAAGGCAACCCCACCTTTGTATTAAGAAAACAACTGTCATGTTTCAACGGTGTTTTTATTTTCTTGCTTCGAGCAGCAGCAATATAGACATCATACAACGCGCGCAATCAAAAATCCTGAGAACTATCACTGGGGCACCATGGCATATTCGCAACCAAAACATCCACAGGGATCTCGGCATTCTTGCAGTACAAGATGAAATAGTCAAGCAAAAGACGAACTATAATAAAAAACTTACTGTGCACCCCAATCATCTGGCAAGAGGCTTGACCCGGGTTTCCAGCAGAACCCGCCTACAACGAAACGACCTTCCAACCCAGCAATAATTGTCAGGGCCATACAACTCTGTGCCAGTCATATGACTGTTAGTTAGGTTATTAATATAAGATTTGACACACTTATTGTTAGTCTCTAAATGGAGAAGATTCAATAAATAACCGCAAAGTATAAAAAAAAAAAAAAATATATGTGATNCCAAAAAAAAAAAAAAAAAAAAAAAAAAAAAAAAAAAAAAAAAAACTATAAACATTTTTTTAGAAAGGCGCTTTTAAAACAAGAAAAAATATTTATTAAACAAAAAATGAGATTCTGTTTTTATCGCTGATTTCTTTTTTTGTATTTTTTTTTTTTATGAGAAATTAAATTCCTTAAAACATTAAGTAAACAAATCGCCTCAAAACCTTAAAACAAGAGTTTAATTTCTGTTTTCACGGGTTCTTTCTTTCTTTTAGAAATAAATTCTGTTTTCAAGGGCATTTTCTTTTTTTGAATTCAAAGGCGATTTTCGCTTTTCTTGAAATTTTGTATTAATGAAATAGATCTATATTTAACTTTAAACTAATTAAACTAATAAGTCTTATAAAACTAATTAATAAGTTGTTAAAACGATTTTTGGTTTGCCGCATAAATGACATAATTTCCCTTTTAACATCGCGACATGTCTCAAAACATTAGCGCAATCCAATGTTTTTAGTAATAGTATCAGTCACCCGGCCTGTGCAATCAATGCACTTGGTGAGCACAATATTATCACCAAGCCAGGAACCGATAATAGGGCCCCCTGATGAAATTTCCCTTTTGCACACCCAAAATAAAAACAAGTGGGAAAGTAACAGTCGAGTGTGACCGACTGTGGGATACCCGGTACCCAAAGCACTGTGGGTGAAATTAAATAGCCCATGAACATGAAAAATGAATATGGAAAAAAGAAAATTTTGACAAATGAAGACAGATGCTGTTACAAAGGTGACAAATGTTACTAGAAACATGTTGAGCAACACGCATTGGCACAGAAGAAGAAGAAACATACATAAAAACTTTTTCCTTTAATAATTTCCTTGTTTATCATCAAATTTTACTCAAATTTTCATAACACGTCCGCCTTCTTATTTATTTTATTTATTTACTTTAAGCCGAATATTACGACTATAGCTTATATAACGTTTTTAATGATTTTCGGGGGACGATTTCGTTTTTGGGTGCAGATTTTATTTATACACACAAAATTCATGAAGACCTAAAGACAAAAACATTTCTTCTGACTTTATCTCGAAGAGGCCTTTTCGAAATCAAGAGAACATTGTTCTCAATTTTGTGATGTCGAGAAGAAGTTACCCTTAATTTTGAGCTTTTTGAGCACTGCCACAAGCAATGGTTGTATTCATGTTTTCGACGGCCGTCTGTGATTTTCTTGAGTGGAGCGTTTGGTAGTCTGAGTACTTATTTCTAAAAGAATTTATATATTTATATACATACAATTTAACTTAACATATTATATACATACAATTTAGCTTAACTTAATTTTTCTTGATCAAACCAAAATCTATTTCTATATTGCGTACGTTTGCGACAGCATGTTTTTTGCAAATACATATTATGAAAACTGAACCTCGATGAACAACATAATTTGCATTGAACATATTTGCATAGAACATAACATAATGCTATCGAGCAGCAAAATCAAAGTTTTGAAAAATGTTTGTTTTTTATTTATTTTAGGCATTAAACGTGTACGAACGTATATACGTTCTAAACCAATGGAAATGCCCATAAGCTCAAAAAATAGTTCAAATTCTTTCAAATTTGTTTTTTTATCGGGAAGAATCGTTGTTCTTGAAAACGAGAAGACTTCGGCTGAAATTAAGAATAAACAAGAAAGAAAGCTAACTTCGGTAAACCGAAGTTTGTATAACCTTGCATTCTGCAATTGGATCATTGAAAATCGATCCATTTTGGAAATGTTGAAAAAATATCGAATTTTGTAAATTTTGTAAACTTTACATTTTACATGTAGCTGCCATAGAAGCGATCGGTCGATTTATATGAAAAAGTAAAATTCTACATGTAAAATTTTTAGGTAAACTTTATAAAAATTGACCAAGTTCGATGTTTTTCAATTTTACCAAAATGGATCGATTGCAGACTGCAAGGGTATACAAACTTCGGCTTACCGAAGTTAGCTTTCTTTCTTGTTTAGTAGGAAAGCTACAGTCCGACTGTAAGATACCCGGTAACCAAAGCTTGTGGGAGAAATTGAATAGCACGCAAACATGGAAAAAAGAAAATGTTGACAAATGAAGACAGATGTTGTTACAAATGTGAAAACATGTTGAGCAACACCCAAAACAGACAATTAGTCCTGCAAACTAAGAAGAATAATAAACATACACAGAAACTTTATTTTTAAATAACTTCCATGTTGTGTTTTACTGCAATTTTTAAAGCAGAAATGTAGTTGCTTTATATCTTTAATATCTATTTGTGTTATATTCACTTTAAGCCGAAAGTTATGCCTATACCTTATTTGAAAGATTTTCTTGATTTTCAGGTGCGGGCAAAATTTAAAACAAACTTGATCTGCGTGCTACAGATAGGGATGTTGTCACCAAATTTGGCAGTTCTTGCTCTTATAGTCTCTGAGGGGTTTTAAGCCTTGAAAAGTGCCAAAGCAACCAGAACTCGATTTTTTGACCGCGATTTTCTTAAAATTGCTACGTGATGGACCCTTTTTTGTTTCGGATTAGTAGTGTGCTTGTAAAGATCTTTCAAAACCAATAGGACTTTTCGCCGGGTTTATTTTTGTCGACCTGGGAAATATGAATGGAATTAGGTCCGATCTGGTTGCGATTTTTGCGGATGGTTGGTTGTATTGGTCCACGTAAAAAGAGCAATCCAAGTTTTGCTGCAATCGCAACTGCAGTAGAGGGCCCCAACGGGTCGCATGTATATTTAAAGACTGCATCCAACACGGCGGTTGAGGAATGCAGAAGGTTCATCCAGTCAAAAAACGTGAATAGGCAATGTGGGAATTTCGAATGTGGGTGACAAACTGACCGCGTTTTAGCCTGTAGGCTTTTGTAGCCTGTTTTCCCCGAATTTTCTTTCGCTTTTCTCCGCTCTTTAAACAAAAAGAGGTATGGGCCTAGGGGGCTACAGGTACAGGAGCAGGTGACACGCACATTGGTTAATACTAACACGTTCCAAGTACTCTCCCAGCGAAAGAAAAATATCCGAAAATTAGGTACAGTGCAGCTCTTAGCCAACCACATATATATACATACATACGTTCGTATACTCAAAATAATAGGATAAATTAAATCAAAAACCCACAGCTTACACCGTTGGTTTAATTGACATGATTTGTATACCCTTGCAGAGGGTATTATAAATTTGCCATCATATAGTATATATATAGTATATAAAGTATATATTTTCTTGATCAGCATCACCAGCCAAATCGATCTATGTCCATATCCATGTCCGTCTGTCTGTCCGTCTGTCTGTCGGTTTCTACGCAATCTAGTCTCTGAGTTTTTGAGCTAACTTGCTGAAATTTTCAGCATAGTCATTTTTTTTTACCACGCAGTATATACATACATATGTCGGATCGGAAATCGGACCACTTTATCCTATAGCTAGCATTCGAATGATGGCGGAATGTATGTAAAAGATAATTTTAACTTCTATGTTTTTTAAAGCATTTCAATAAATTTCGGGATATAGGAATATTGGGGCTTAGCTGCTATAGAAGCGGTCGGTCGATTTATATGAAAATGTAAAACTCTACATGTAAAATGTAAAATGTGTATGTAAATGTCGATTTTAACAAAATGGATCGATTTTTATTGATCCAATTGCAGACTGCAAGGATATGTGACGGAGTCACAACCCATGCACCTAGGATTAATGTAATTAGTAGGATAAGTTAGGATTAATGTAAATAGTAGGGTATGCTTAGATCTACACACACATAATCACACATGGCGCATCGCCACCCTGTACTACCAGATGTCATCAATAGGCCGTTGTCATCAACGTTTTATCAACGCGCCGACTTCGGCTTCGGCCGAACCGACGCTCCCGTTCAATCGTGTCAAAACCGACTCCCTCGCTCTCAATTCTCTTTCGCTCAATTTCTCCCTTTAAAAATGATGTTGATGAATCATCGATGAAATGTTGATGAAACGTTAATGAAACGTTGATGAAATGTTGATGAAATGTTAATGAAATTTTAATGAAACGGTGAAATTGTTGATGAATCATCGATGAAATGTTGATGAATGGATGATGAATCATCGATAAATCATTGATGAATTTGTCACTGTCACCATGTTAATTACATCAACAGTTTGTATGGAATTTCATCGATGATTCATCAACAACAACAAAGTTTTTTTTTAGTTAATCTCTGACCCCATAAAGTAAATATATTCTTGATCAGCATCACTTTCGAGTCACGAAAATTGTGTCAACCGGTACGGACGTCTCGATTTTAGCTCCGGAAAAAAAAAAAAAAATTAAAAATTTTCCCTGGAAAATTTTCTCACAAATTTCTTTCTTCCAAAAAAAAAAGTTTTTGTTTTCTTTTTCTCAGAAGTTCGTATTTCTTTTTGGCAAGTATCTGTGACTGGCTGTGGTCTTGTGGTTTCTGCCTCGCAGAGACCGCCCACAGCCGAACCGGGTCCCGCCTAGCTGGGAGGCGTGTGCCTTCCCCACTGGGCCACGACCGCCTTTTTGGAGCCCACACATAGGGGCAGTATCTACTGGAAGTCGATAAAGCAGTGTCAAGTAGTGCAAGCTGTGCTAAGCTACCATAATGTCTGAACAAGACTTGGAGATCGAAGCGACAGTGGCTGCGGCCCAAAAGAAGATGACCAAAGCGTTAAAAAGTTCATTAAACCAATTTAGCGCTATGTATGCTTCAACCTCTTCCAACAATCGAACAGGAACACCTCAAAACCAACATTCTGAGCTAGAAGCCATAGCAGACGACGCTGACTGGTGGACCCCACGGCCCATTTCTAACAAACGCCGTTCTGACTCCAAGTCTCCTATTGCTAATAGCAAAATCCAAAAGGGATCAAATAGCCCTGTCTATAACCTTGAGAATCGATTCTTGGTACTGTCAGACATGGACACAGACGATGAACTCATTCACGCTTCTCGAAACGTCACTCACAACAACTCCGACCAAGCCAATACCAGGTCAAGCAACAACAATAGCAGCATAAACGACAACCCTGAAAACAGTACCAACAACATGAACAACAACAACAGTATAATCAACAATATTCCCAACACTATCAGCAACAATTGCAACAGCAACATCAGCAGCTCTAGTAACAGCGACAATCGGGTTCCAAACCAGCCCGCAGGCAACAAGGAAACCCCACCGCCTCACAAACCACCCCCAATTGTGGTCAAAAATTGTGAAAATCTTAACGGACTTATCAGATCCACAGATATGATCGTCCACCCAACGAAATACTCCATAAAATGCCACCCAGACAATTCAGTTTCGATCCAGGCTGCAGATTCCGATGCGTTCAGAGCTATTACAAAATCTTTTTCCATAAAAAAGGTACCATTTCATACCTGGCAGCTTAAAGAGGAAAGATCCTTTCGCATAGTCATCCGAGGTGTACATCACTCCACCCCGGACGAGGACATAAAGGAAAGTCTGACATCGCTTGGCCACATTGTGCGCTTCGTTAATAGACCTAGAAGCCGGTTTGACAAAGCAAAGCTAGTCAACCTAGTCTTTGTCGAGTTAGAACCAGCCGCCAACAACAAAGAAATTCATGATCTTAAGACGCTCTGTCGCCAACGTGTTCAAGTTGAACTTCCCCACAAAAAGGATGATGTCGTTCAATGCTTTCGATGCCAATCTTTTAATCACACAAAAAATAACTGCCATAAGGAATTTAACTGTGTGCGATGTGGTCAACAACATGCGATTGAGGCCTGTAATCGAGAAATTCATCCAGTTAAATGTATAAACTGT
>VNJO01013001.1:0-31656 GCA_008042535.1 Drosophila tani | reverse complement strand
AGCAAACAGCGAATGCACGAAGTTTGCTCAACGGGGGAATCCCCTCTCTGGAAACTTTCACATGCTCTCCTCTCCCCTTAATCCCCCCGCAGGACTCGAGGCGGACCTGTTCTACGTGCACGAGGGATCCATCAACACCTACGCGATGCACTTCACCGTGCCAGTGCCCGCGGACGTCCACGAGCTGGAGTTCTCCTGGCAGAGCCTCATCGCCTACCCAGTAAGACTCCTGTCCATCCTCCTATCAATCCTTCGATGATTAACCATGCTCCATCTCCATCTCCGAACAGCTGCCCTACGCCATCAGCATCGAGTACAGCAACGACCAGGAGGCCCTGGGCACGCCCACGCTGAGCATCCCGCACAAGGGCCTGGTGCCGCAGGAGATCGAGTCCTTCCTGGTCTACCTGCCCTGCACGGGCAACGTCAGTCTGCAGCTGCCCGTCAACGTCAACATGGTGGTACGGGCTCCTCCGCGCTACAACGACACCCGGCTTCACTTCAAGCGCAACAAGATCTGTGCGAAAGGTGCGTTCCAACTTGACTCCTCCATCGATTCATCACTCATCCTTTGGCTCACTTGCAGGCATCTCACCCGAGCCCAATCAGTCGCCCGCCCCCGCCCACGCCCCCTCCCAGGGACCCGCCCTCCTGAGCGCCGCCGCCTGTGCCCTGGGCCTGGTCCTGGCCGTGGGCCTGGTGGCCAGCATGATGTATGTGCGGGCGCGCAAGCAGCTCCGCCAGGACTCGCTACAGTGGGTTGCCTCCTTCCTCCTTTACCTTAACCGACTAACACCTTGTGCCCCCTCCAGCACCAGCTTCACCACCGCCGCCTATGGCAGCCACCAGAACGTGTTCATCCGGCTGGACCCCCTCGGAAGGCCGCCGAGTGCCACGGGCTCCTACGCCACCATCGCCAGCCTCAACAAGTACCCGGCGGAGGGCAAGAAGTCGTGCAGCATATTCGACCGTGAGTTGATTACCCCGCCTCCTTTCCCAGTGACCTCTAATCCCTCATCCAATCTACAGGTTTCAGGAGCTCCCCCACGCCCACGCCCTACGCCACCGCCCTGCTGCCCATGAACCACGAGCAGACCGCCGAGACGATTTACTCGAAGCCAGAGTCGATCTGTCCCTCGAGGATTTCCTATTACGCCTCCTCGCAGCTGACCCAGGTGAGTGCTCCACTATCATCCACTATCGGCTGTCCCAGGGGTTTGATTGGATTTGAAATGGGAGCCCGGACTGGGGTCCAGCGGCGAATCAAAGCCTTTGATATATTGCGACACGTGGCAGGCGCAAATGGAAATGGGATTCCCCTTGAAGCGGTCTCTCCTTTCCTGCCCGTTGCCTGGGCTACCCTCTAATTTGTCCCGAGCACCACACGATTGCTCCCCAGGCAAAGGACCCTCCACCTCTCTCTCTCTCCACTCCAGAGAGCTACCTTTCCTCGACGATAAAAATTAAATTCTAATTTATATTTACGAGCTGATAAAGCTCCCGGAGTGCGTTAAACTCGAAACAAGAGGCATTCATAAATATGCGGCTTTCCGCCTGCTCCTCCTCCTCCTTTTTCCAAGGATGTCTGGATGTCTGGCCTGCCTCGGAGAAGGGGAAACTTTCGTGCGCTCACGTACTCCATGTGGCAGGTGTGGAAGAGGAACTCGAAGAAGGTGAAGGTGAAGGCGACACACAAACCCAGTGCCTGGAGACTGAAGTGATGTGAGTCTCTCGAGGGGAGCCAGTGAGGTAAGGACTGGGATGTCCGCCTAGATAAGCGGCAGGTGCTCCACCGAGGCAGACGCAGACAGTCTGGTCTTGTTTATCTTTGCTTTTGTTTCCAATCCAGCGAACTCTATCCCAGACCCATACCCCTCGGGTGAAAATTAGCAAACTTAATCCTAACTAACCACCAAATGAACTCAAACCAATGAGGTTCTAACCGTAAAATACTGAAATTCTTCCCATAAACATGGTTTCTGATGACTCCTTAAAGAGAGCTCCTCCCTCTAGGGAGCGCACTAGCATTTCTTTCGAAGTTAACTTCTTGGTGCTGTGAAAATCTCTGCCAAATTGGAATAAATTATTTAGCAGCCTCTTTCAATTGTTGTCCTTGTAAACATTCCTGAGAGCCAACTCTGGGATTTTTCTAGTCCCTCCCAGACTCTCTCCCCATATTTCTGATGTCTGTGCCATTTTCGTCACCAAGTTCTAACGCAATTTCCATCGACGCATAATTAAATATTCAATTTCCATGGCGACGCGAGGGGACTTTTGTGTGCTTGGCTTAAAGCAGCTCCTTTGGCCTGATCCAAGCGAGTTCTGTTTGTTTAGACTTCAATTTCATCCTCATTAAGGAAACAGCATCCAATTGGCGATGGCCCTGCTCCTCATACCCATCCTCATCCACTCGCTTGTATGGTTATCGCGCCACGCAATGCCAAGAGTCATATCCATTTGGATTCCCCTTCGATTCCTTCTCTGTCTATCTCTAGTGGAAGGACAGGGGACAGGGAATTAAATGAATTCTCTCTCTGTGTCTCTGCTTCTCAGCTTCTCTGCATATATCCTCTGGTTTCCCCCGAAATTGGAGTGGAGCTGGGCCTGTGGTCGGAGGAGGTTGAGGGTGCTTGCCATAATTATTGTTGTTCCGTTCTATTCAGCTCCCCAATCCCCACTCCAAGGACCCACCTCCTCCTCCTTCCTGGCCATATGTGTGAGCGTTAAGCGAAGTGTAGCACAATTTTGGGGGCACAAGCAGGGGAAGTCTGGGGCGAACGCACTCATTTAGTCAAACAATTATATCCAAGTGCACACAGATACACTCGCCCAGCACACACATCCGCACCCTGGCCCTGCTCACTTGTGTGGAAATATCTCATTTGTGCATGGATCCAGGCCCCTCGCCCTCGTCCTTGTGATTCTATTAAATCAGTCTATAAACGTCGGCCAAATTGCTTTAATGTGCAGCGAAAGTTTAACAAACAACGGGACTCTCTGTACAGCAAAGGCCATAACAATGGGGTTGGTTGCCGGCTTAGGGGCAAAGTAGTGGAACATAACAATAAAAACAGCGGCGAACAGAAACCAGACTACAGCTGTTGAAACATGACTTTGTGCTTGTTTAGAAACACTTGCAAAATATTATTGCAGCCCCAACAACAAAAGGGAGTCCCCCTAAGGGGATGGAATGGGTGGATGCGCCATGTGCAAACGGAAGGGAGCAGAACCTAAGCGGAGGCATTAGTATATTGGATCAGCTGAGACGACGAGCGAAAAGAGGAATCAGAGCAAACAGCGGAATCATGGGAATCAGAGCGGCAAGAGCCAAGAAAACAGCAATGGGTTAAGCCCGAGCCGGAGTCGGAGTCGGGAGAAAGAACATCGTGCGACGCATTTCAATGGCATCATTACGAAGGGGAAAAGTTAACCAAGTGCGTGGGAAGCGCGGAAAGTACAGGGAAAAGCTGGAAATTAATTTCCATGGAGCTGCTCCTGTTTTATGGAGATTACTGGATCGACAAATGAGGCACCTCGAACAGGAACACGAACAGGTGCTAATTAAAAATGTTGTTGTCGCCCCATTAAAGAAATTTGTAAATCAGCAGGGAAGCAAGGGAAGTCAAGTTGGGGAATCTCTTGAAAAGGTTTCCCTGCTATCTAGGGGGACTCCAGTTTACGGCTCCCCAGTTAAAGCTGGAGGCACGTACTCCCTTAATGGATTTGCCACTGTTGTTCCTTTTGATTAAAACACATTATTTACATTTGTGACCAAGCTGAAAAGGAATGAGATAGAAAAAAGGAGGAAAAAGTGAGAAAAGTGATGGTCGGTGGTCTGATTGTGACAGTAGACAGTTAATGGGTGTCGCGGCATGTGACCCGCCAGGTGGTGATACCAAGGGGTTAACTTTAACAAAAGGCGCCGCCAAAGGTTGACAAATTACCCAGCCGTCAGTCGATATATTTTTTTGGTCCCGACATCGCTGGGGATTCCCCCCTTTTTGCGGCGGATGCTTTTGTCCGGCATTACACTATATTGATTGCTTCCTGTCAGCCGCAGGAGAGACAAACGGAAGTGGCGGATGTTTCTTTTGTTCCCGCTTCCCTTTTGTGGTGCAAGGACCATTGTTCGAGGCGCCTCGGCAGCGCTGCACTTCAACTCGCTTTTGACATTGTCCTTCTTCCTGGTGGCGAATTAGAGAACAAGATTTCTCCATTAAAATCTCTGTGTGGCGAGCTTTAATTGACAGTTTTCCAATTGCATTCAAGGGTGCCCCTTCCCTGCTTTTCCTGGAAATTAATTTCATTTGCAAAGTCAACAAACCGAAGGGAAATCAATGGGAAATCTCTGCTGCAGCCGCATTATTAAATGCAGAGTCAAAGGTATTAAAGGCGGGGAGTCAGGTGAGGGACAGGTGAGTGCCTGGGGCGTGGCCGGGACACGCGATGGCTAATTGAAAGGCAATTATGCGTGATTAAGTGCGTGTAAGCGGCGACTTTGGTTAAGTATGCGCCGCCTTTAATTAGAAAGCACCAGGCCAAGTCGGAATATTAATAGTACGCCGACATCTTGGCTCTTCAATTATGCATTAGCCCGAAAATGACCTTTTTGTGGGCCTACGAAAACGCTTATTAAACAGCGCGCGGCCAACGAGGTCGCCTCATCAAAATGCCATGCATCAAAGGGGAGTCCTGGGAGGAGGCCTGAAAGGCCCGAAAGGAGGTTGGAACCAGGAAATCGATCAGGCATAAATCAAACGAAATTCAAATTAGTTTCCCCGGCAAATTAGAAGGCCCAGACACACAGGATACAGTTGGTCCTGCCAGCCAGCAGCATCGGCCTCGAAAATGCCAAAATAATGAGAGTTCAGTTAGTTGGCCACACAAAAAAAAGAACGGGCGAGGGAAAAAGTCAGACAGAAGCTTTCCACTTTGATTAAAGGCTTTTCCAGGCAGGCCCAGAGACGAGGCCAAAGGGAAAACTCGTTGTCAGGTAAATTGAAATATAATTGAGCCAACAACGCCTGGCAGGCAGGTCGCTCTCCCACCTCACCTGGCTGGCAGCTGGCAGCTGGCAGCCGGTATTTCGTCGGGTTCCACTTCACTGCCAGGGCTTATTAGGACAAGGCGACAGGTCGTATGCGTGATATGTGCAAAACCGTTGTCATTGTCGCACTAAAGTAAAATACTGTGCAAAAGGGGGTTTGGGGGGGAGGCTGCTGCATGCCGGTATTTGCAACAGCATCACAAATTTGCATAGTTTCATTTTGTGTCAGCAGCAAATGTGCACATTGACACAGAAAGGGACTTTTCAGGGAAAACGGGTTATTACAGCTATTGGAGTTTAGGGTTGTTCTTATACTTCTAAAATTTGATCTACATTTAAATAATATTATTACTCAACTTTTAATAAAATTAATTACAAATGGGGTTATTTAATTGAATTTATTTAGTTTTTTTAGGTAATTTTATATTATTTGTATACATTTAAAATTATAAAAAAAAAACAATATTAAAGCCATATTATTTATTTTTCAACCAATATTATAGAAGTTTATATTTCTTTAAATTAGTATTTATTATTATTATACATTCAAAGTCATTAAAAACATTTCTAAAACTATATAAATGATAAAAATATTGTTCTTCTTAAGATAGTAATGTAGATATTAATATGTTTTTCTTCAAATAAATTTATTATCTAATTTATTATTTATTATAATTGATGCATTATTTTAATTTATTATTTTTTCAGTATTTTCAAATACTTAAATATATTAAAAATATTATTTATATTATTTAAATAAATAAAAAAATAATAAGTTAAAATAATGCATAAATTATAATAAATAATAAATTAGATAATACATTTAAATTTATTAGTACTATTAAGAGTTATTTAAGGAAGTTTTATTATTGACTTTGTTTATTTTTAAGTAAATTATTTATTTCATTCATAACTCATTATAAGCGGTGATTTTATTTAATTAGTTTGTTTGCCATTATTTTAATAATTATTAAGGGAGTAAAAACCCTTTTTGAATATAAATATTATTACAAGAATGGACTATTTAAGAAAGTTTTATAATTAACCAAGTTTTTCTATTAGTTAATTCATTTTACACCGAACTATTACAATTATCCTTACTATAAACACTTTGATTAAAAAACTCCGCAACTATTTATTGAACTATTAATTGTATTACATTGTTTTAATATAAACTAAACAAATTATCGCAAAGTTACGCTTCGCCTTCAGTTGAAATTAATTAATTTAAAATGCACCGCAACTTTTATTGTTCTTTTTTCGTGGCGTCAGAGCAGAGAACTCTGGGCCGCAGAATTTAGTTAGGGGTTTCCCCACTCGAAACTTGCAGCGGTGAGACTTCATTAAAATATTTGCACCCCCGCCCCACTGTGCGTTGTTTGCGGGGGCGGGTGAGGGTAAAAGCTGTACTGCACTTGCTGTTGTTGCTTTTCTCGATTTTCTCGCTTTTCTCGCTTTTCCTGCTCCTCTCGCCTCTCTTGCTGTGCCCCAAAAAGTTTGGCTGCACTTTGGTTTGCCGGCAAGTGACGTGCTGACGGGCGTCGTCCTGGCAAAATTGTCATCAAGCGTTTTTAATTACAACCCATGGCTGGAGACAGGGGCGGGGATTTCAGGGGGTGGGGCTGGATGGCGAAGGACACTGACGGCGGTTGCGGCTGTTGTTCCTGCGGGCAGCCGTAGAGCTGCAAGTGACATAAGCAAATCAGACGCCTGTCAAGTCGTATGTGTGCGCTGCTTACGTCATCAGCAGGGGGAGAGACAGAGCGACAGGACAACAGGACACCACCCTCAGACCTTCCCCCTGTTGTCATTAGAAATGTCACAACAAAGCAGAAACAGCTGCAACACCATATCCCTGAATCTCCTGTCCCCGATCCCTGGTATCCTTGACGCCCAGCTGGAAATTCGGTTTGAAAATTCAACCCAACACCCCCACCATCGGCGTATCGGCATCGGTATCATAGCAATGCAGTCGTCGAGACCCAGTCGAGACCAGCAATTCCAGCAATTGGCAGCTATTTTCGGTCTACTTGGCCATTTCGAATTTCCCATTTCCCATTTGCCATTTGCCGTTTTCCACTCTCTCCCCCATCGAAAGCCAAGCAATAATGTCTCCTCTCGTTTGACATCCGCATTTAATATTCCCCAATCCCGAGTTCTGAAATGAACATTGAACATTTCCATTGGCAATTCGAGTCGAGAGAAATCTGGAATAAACATTGCTTCGATTTCGTTTTAATTTCCCAGTCTTTTTTCGATTTTATTGGCCTTGCACCGAGGAAATCTTTGGAGTGTTTTCTGTGACTGTGAATCAGGAACTAAGAGTGAAATTAATAAAGTCAAGTGGGCACACAAGTCAGCTGAAGTGGACCACTGCTCAATTTAAACAGCAGTTGAGTCACTTTACGAATCGTTATTATTATTCCACTTTGAAGTGGTTTCTTTTTACGAGTTTTTAGGAGTTCAGGCAGACTTGATATGATAAGATTGCCAAGGCAATCGTAGATCTTATAGGCCTTAATTAAAGAGGGCCCAAGAGGCCTCAGTTGGCGTGTGTCTAAAGGGTCTTACAAGGCATTAAAAATATATAATATTTTGTAATAATACAGCCTTGGCGTTATCTGAACAACGGTTCTTGAGAAACTAATTTTTTCTTATTTAAAATTAAATTTGTTCTTTATAGTTAAAATTCAAACTCTTAACATACTTTATTGGCCAGTTTATAAATTCAGTTAAGCGGTAATTCAACTCAGTGAACTCTTTTTCCCTTAATTAAGCTTTAAAACATTTTATTTAATATTTTTAATTACCCCAGAACCCATTTTCTTGCTGTGCAGCGAGGAATTAATAATTACAACCCACTGGGTTCTCTTTTTAAATAGCCTTTTCCGCGGCGATTAATGTTAAACCGATTAAATGAATTCTAATTACACTTGAGCGAGGCTCATTAACGCATCCAGGCACCCGTAGAGCCAACAAAGGACTCAAAATGTATACCAGACAG
This sequence comes from Drosophila tani, assembly GCA_008042535.1. Taxonomy (NCBI): domain Eukaryota; kingdom Metazoa; phylum Arthropoda; class Insecta; order Diptera; family Drosophilidae; genus Drosophila; species Drosophila tani. Next base: position 23,605 of record VNJO01013001.1, on the reverse strand, counting down.
GTCCTGTGTCTCTGCTGAAGGGGGGAAGAGGGAGAAGTTTGAGTTGAAGTTCCTTTTGCATGTGAAACTACGGGGATTTATGGCTCAGCCAGGGATACGCCCCACCAATCCAAACCCAGCCAGCCACGGGAGCTGGAGTTGGAACTGTCGCTCTGTCCCCCAGCTTGAGGGGCCACCGGACAGCTTTGATGATGGAGTGCGATATTGTTGCGTTTTAATTGAATTTTCTTTGTGGGCCAACAGCAGCAGCAGCACGACAAATACAATAAAGGACAAACAGCAGGAATCACTGGCGCACGCGGGGCTTCCCCCTTCAGGAAAGTGGCAATGAAGGCAATAATGAAACGAAATTCACTAACAAAAGGCAGCCAACTATTGTTTTTATTGCCTTTTGTCGCTGTGGCCGCCGCCGCCATACAGTTGTAGCTGCAATTCCTTCTGGCGGTTGTGTCCTTTGTGGCCAGGAGTTGTTCGCGGGAGCCGTTGTCAGACCACACCAAATAATATAATTCCCCGCATATTGCCAGCGGTGGGGATTTTAATAAAAGCGCACATCCACCTGCTGCTGCTGCTGGATCTGATGGAGATTTAGTGTCCAGGGAAAGCCAGTGGAGATCCCACTTGAACTCGGCCACAGTTATGCAGATTTCTGGTAGAATTGTGCAGATTTTTCTTGTGTTTATTAGAGCGAGGTCGTTCGGTAGTACCTAGTATTTGCTGAGTAGAGAGGTATTTAGTATTCGGGGTCAAACTTATATTTTGTACCACTTCTTGTTGCTTCTACAAATATTTAAAGTAAAAAAAAATATCCAAAAAGGTTTGGCGGCTTTTAAGTTCTCTTAAAAATTATATTACATTTTCGTTAACACAAAAACTACATTTACTCTTCTAAGATATATTCCAAAAATGTAAAAAAAAAATTTGTAATTGGAGATATATTTTTTTAGACTTTTATATCAATATTTCCTTAAAATATCCCCTATAAGAGATTTTAATTGTTTTTAAACACTGCTTAAAAGTATGCAATACATTGTTAGGCATTAAAACTTTTTGTAGAATACTTTTGGGCTTCAATATAAATAGATTTCCCATCAAAAAATATTTTTAAACCAAACCAATCCAGCGCCTCTTAAGTATGCAACACATTTTTGCATAGATCCGGGTATTTCATAGTCGGAGAACATTCTTTCCAGTCTCGTTTTTTTCTGCAACTGTTTCATGTTTTATGAGAATAAATGTGCTGCGTAGGCTGGACTCTGAGGGAGGGAGTGAGTGTAGGATAAATGCTGTCCCTCCCCGACTTCCCTCCTGGTTATCTCTGATGCCATCGCAGACTTTGTTTGCACAAAGACGAGTTCGCTATTTCCTACAGCTGAGCTCCGGTTCCGCCTCCGCCTCCGCTCCTGCCGTATCCTTGTCCGTCTCCAGCCAATTCCCCTCCCGGCGGCTGTGCAAACATAATGCTCTGCGAATTAAAGCTTTTTTGCCAGCCAATAAATTATTCATGCTGTAAGACAACTGGCGGTTCGAGGGGCCAAATTATAGCTGAAGTCTTGGGAGGAACAAGCGAGGGCGAGGGAGCTGCTGAGGGAACATCAAGTGCCTTCGAGCGGAAACGGAACTCAATTCATTAAAATGAATGAACGCAGGAGGAGCGCGCAGCCGAGTGCATGACTAACGGTAAGCGGATGCAGGCTGAAAGATGCAAATCCGGCAGCTGAAATTGCCGTTTCTGTTGCCAAAGTCGCTGCCATTTTGCCCTTTTGCGGGGCCATAGTTGGTCCAAATTAGATGGGCGGCGGAAATATGGAAATTTATACAGTTTTTCCCTCGGAGTCGGGCTTACTTAAGCGGAAACCCTTTTTTTTGGGGGGAGCTCTGAACGGTGGCAATCGCATACAGCAATTGACTCCAAAAATAAGAGTTTACTTTGGTTAGAGATGGGATTTTTGGAGGAACTTGTTATTAAATTAAATATATTGTATTCAAGGACATTAAATATAGTTATAAATTCGAATCCTCTCTCTCATTTCCAGGCCTGCAGCATGTCCACGCCCAAGAGCAGCCGCGGCATTGGTCAGTGCAATAGTGGCAGCGGCACCTTGAGCCTCTTCGGTGGCATTGCCACTGGCAGCACCATCACCATGGCCAGCCATGGCCAGGAGAAGGCCAACCAGCGTCTGCGTCGCATACCCAGTGTCCAGCCGGGTGCTCTGAGCTACGAGGAGCTGGTCAAGGAGGGCACCTTTGGCCGCATCTACGCTGGCAAGCTGGGCGAGTCCTGCGATGCCTTGGTCAAGACCGTCATCGATGGGGCCTCCCTCACCCAGGTGGCCTGTCTCCTGCAGGATGCCTCGCTGCTGATTGGTGTAAGCCATCAGCACATCCTGGCGCCGTTGCTGGCTAACACAGAACTGCCGGGTCCACCGGAGATTGCCTATCCCTTTCCGTCCAAGGGTAATCTAAAGATGTGAGTGCTTAAAAAAAATTACTACTTTCTTTCTAGAATTTACTTTGGAGTAATTTTATGGTACTTAATTTATGTTTTTTAATATTTTCTTTACTCAGGTACTTGCAAAAGTCTCGGGACTCGAGTACCGCCTTGAGCACCCGCCAGCTTGTTGAGTTTGGCCTGCACATCACCAAGGGTTTGGCCTACCTCCACTCCCTGGGTATCGTCCACAAGGATATTGCCACACGCAATTGCTAGTGAGTATAAAAAAGAGATAATTCCTATATTCCTTATCCTATTTAATATCCTCAACCGAAATATGAATAAAAAATCATCCTCTAAATACCATTCCCTTCTTCTCTCTTCCTTTCCAGCCTGGACGAGGAGTCCTACGTGAAGATCTGCGACAGTGCCCTCTCGCGCGACCTCTTCCCGGACGACTACGACTGCCTGGGCGACAACGAGAACCGGCCGCTGAAGTGGCTCTCGCTGGAATCCCTCCAGAAGCGGGTGTACGCCACCCAGGCGGATGTGTGGGCTCTGGGCGTAACCTACTGGGAGCTGGTCACCCTGGCCCAGATGCCGCACGAGGAGGTTGATATATTCGAGCTTACCAATTACTTGGCCGCCGGCTTCCGGCTGGAGCAGCCCGTCAACTGCCCCGATGAATTGTGAGTGAAACCCGAAACGCCCTGCCCGAGAGTATACCAGAAATTAAGAGATGTTTTTCCCTGTATCTCTCCCTTTTTTCCCATATTCCAAAAACCAAAAGCTTCACCGTCATGAACTGCTGCTGGCACAGCGAGGCCAAGCAGAGACCGACGCCCTCGCAGCTGCTGTCGTATCTGCAGGACTTCCATGCGGACCTGGGCATGTACATCTAAGCGCGGAGAGAGGAGGAAGCCTAAGATAAATTAATTGAAACTTTTGCATTTTAAATGTGAGATTAAATGTGAATTTACCTGTTAGAGTTCGGCGCAAAACCAATTAAAATGAAAGCCAGCTAACTTCAGATACGTAAGCAACACACGCAGATATACACTAAAGCACACTGGGGTGGACCTCAATGGGTTAAGACACTGCCATTACCTCAAGGGGTTAACTGCATGTAAATAAACATCGAAGGCGGAAGGCTGATGCCTAGGAGTCATAAAATGTATACTTAAATGGCTGCCTTTAAAGGCTAAGGCCACACGGCGTATGCGTGATGCCAGCAATAAGGCGCAGGCCACACGGCGGCTGAGTGATACAAAAGCCTTGACCAATTCCAGCACACACAGCGTATGAAATTTATACCTTAAGACCCAATCACCGTCCTTAAAGCATCATGAAAGCCCAGGTCACACTGCGTATGAGTGTTATGCCGGAATGATACATTTTACAAACAACTCACTGCCCTTAAGCCCTGCTGAAGACATCACAAGTCAAACGGCAATTGAGGTCCACCCAACACAATAGAAGGAACCGATTATGGCCATCATATATCCGAGGAAAACTACAGAAAAGGCCTCCGGGTTCACTTGGTCTAAGCATAACGTAAAACTGAGCATTTAAGTAGCTAGCAATTGAATAACAAACACTCAGACACACACCACACACACAACCAGATACATGATAAATGAATGTGAATTATTGATGTGCATATTTTATTGAATGTGTGTAGTAGCATATAAGCAAAGGATGGAAAGAAGCACCGGGAAAAGATCGAAAGGGGAGTTGAGATGCGACAACAGGATGCGGAATCTTTTGTTCTCGAATGTTGTCCTCGATTGTTACGAAAGCGATATATTTATTTACCTTGATTATTATTATTATTACTATTGCGTACATGTCATAAGGGAGGAAGTTCAAAACAGAATCTGAATCAGGTGAAAAGTGAAAAGCAAAAAGCGTAAAGCAAGCAGCAAATGTTAAACCGATGGCAAACAACACTAATACACACAGACACACACACCCAGCACACACCCGTAGGCATATAGAGCTTCCTTAACACTCGACACACTTATACTTAACCCCTCGTGACACCGCACATCGCACCAGGCTTTGATTTCGGAGTTGCTCAATTATTTCACGGTCGCCAAAGGCGGACTCGGACAGGACACGTCCATCCAATATGCAGATGCAGCTGGGACTTCGTCTCTCCTCTCTCTCTCTTTGGCTGGAAAAGCCCCAGCTTAAGATGTCCTTGCTGTTTGTTTATGCCTTTTAGTTGAATTAGCCAAGAATTGTTTCTGTTTCCGTTTCTGTTTCTGTTTCTGTTAGTATTCCCTTTCCCCCCCTAGAGTTATGTATTAATTTGCATTTCCGTTAGCCAAAAGCCAGCTGGCAACTTAAAGTTGTCAAGTCCCTCGACGAACAACACACCCCAAAAACCCCACAATAACAACACTAGCCGACATCGAGAATTTATGGGGATATAATGGGTGGGGAAGACAAGTTTAATGTTTGCTTTAAGCCCATTATCTTCCCAGAGAATAGCTCCATCGGCTAGCGTTTCTAGCTAAATAATTGAACGTAGCTTAAATGTTCTCTGTAATAATTAAAAATTATAAAAAGTACAGTCAAGCACCGGAAATAACTAAAGAATGAAATAGAAAATACTACAGTTCCAGACACCAGCAGCTGCTTATTCATCAACGTAGTTACGTAAGCTTTCGCCATATGGTTTTACTCTTAAGCTATACACGCACTCGACTAGGGAAACACGTTACTAAGGCAGGAGATAACTATCAAGGCAAAGGATCTCTCTCTCTCTCTGTCAGCATTTTAATAAATATATATTCCCCGAAAAGGCTGCCAGGCAGTCGCCGCACACACACACAACACGCACACACACACACACACACCCACAGTTATCCTGTGTATTTCGAGTAGATTATAAAAGCTAAAGGAGGGAAGGCGCCACTACTATAACTAACTGAATATGTTTCATGTTTATAATATATGTGTATATGTGAGTGTATGTCTATGACTAACGGTATATTTTGTCGTCAAATTGAAAACTAACTGTAACTGTAACTGTAACTGTAAACGCTATTAACTGCGGAAGGGAGCCTCGAGGAAGCACACACAGACACAAATTGTCTCTCATTCACTCTAACATATGTCGTCTCGCTCTTTAACTCTATATAGATGTATCTCTCTGTCTCTGTCTTATCCTTAGATATACTCTAGCGTATGTATGAATGTATGTGTATGCAGAAGCAAAAGCAAACAAAAATTCGAAACTAATGCGTATTCGTATTTGAAAACCAAACGAAATATCTGCTAAGACACAAGGCACTCACACACACAACGACACTATAACCAACACTTACACCCACACCAACACGCCTGGAAGTGGGCGTGGCACCGTAAGACAAGGCTAAGGAACCTGAGTAACAGGACGACAACCGAAAAAGCAGAAATTCAATTTTTGTGAGGAGACACAGACAGCAGAAACAGGCAGAAAACGAGTAACAGAAAACGAAAAACCAACAAAAAACATAAAACAACAAAAAAAAACAAAGCAAATAAATTAAATGTTCCTTTTGAATCATAAACAAAAATTGCAAACTGAGCAATCTCAGTGCTTTATTAATCCAGTAACGGCTTCTATGGGTTTGTATGGGCGGCTGCGGCTTGGGGATAAAAAAGGATGCAGCCTTTGGCTTGGGCAAGGCACTGGGTCCTGGGTCCCGGGGTCAGTTCCGATTCGTTGGGCGGTTCTGATCCATGCGAGGGCACGTTCGCACACAACAGGAGCGGAGTGAGGGATTTGGAGACTTGGGCGAATTTCCTGAATATTCTGGCTCACCATAAACTTTTGTTCAGGAAATTAATCTGTACAAAACACCATAAATACCATTTGCAGGTTAAGTATCTGGATTTAAGTTTTAAACTAATAGCTAATTGTTTGTTATGTATATATTAAATTAATGTACAAAAATATCATTACCATAATTTAATAACTCAAGTTAGTCTCTGCCGATTAGGATACTTCTCAAAATAATTAAATAATACTTCATTCTGTAAATATGAATTCTTTATAAAGAACTATAGTTACTTTTTTATTATTTTCTAAGTCTTCTTAAAGGTTTTACCCTCGGTTTATCTGAACCGGTCCTGAACTGTGTCCGCCATCCTTTTACTCAGTCAGACATATTTGCCGTGCGTGTCAAAAACTGAGCGATGCGCATTTGTTGACCCCCAACGAGTGCCCTTTTTTCCGAAGGATTCGTTTGCCACGCTCTAATTACAAAGAGAACCCAGGACCAGGCATTCGACTTGCAGATACCCTATAATTATATAAATAGTACTATAAATAATATAGAATATGTATAGGTATAAATAAGAAAATAAAAATTAGTAGTTAAGAAGAAAAGCAAGTACTTAAGGAGACAAATATTATCTGACAAGAATTTTATAACTTCGGAAACATAATAATATATTTTTATGACAAAGTTTCCTTCTCAAAAAATCAGCCTGCAATGAAGGCATCTACCCTCTTTCCCTCAGAAAATACCGGGTATAGTCAATCTTTTTTGCTGCCGCCCTCGGAACTGTCGCTGGACATTCGCTTTTTCACCCGTTCTCATAACGACAAAACTTTGAGTGGCAGGCCCGCAGGATGGGCCACTCATATCCTGGCGAAGCTGGGGAAAAGCTGCGTTATATGTTTGCCTTTGAGACGGCAAAAAAAAAAGGAAATCATCGGAATCAGAAAGCAAAACAAACTAAATGGGAAAATCCGGGCTGAAGTTTGCCGTGGAACAACATCGTTGGCCAGCGTTGCGTGGAAAACAGGAAGGAGGAGGAAGGAGTCTCTCCCTCGCGGATACCTCAACAGGTGGCGGTGGCGGTGGGCTCTGCGGCCATTCCATTGGATTAAGTTTTGTAATTAGCCAAGTCTGATTGAATTGGAAATCATGTTTGCGAATTAATGAGCAATTAGTTGACGCATTATGAGCGTCTGCCTGACTCAATTTGCGGCTGATGGGATTGATAAGGTTCATGGATTTAATGGGAAATGGTGACTAGATGGGATTCTATGCATAAACACCATGTATCAGATGCATAGTATTTAAAGGAAACCCTATAAAAATAGACTTTAAACTTAAAATATTAAGCGAAAACTAAAGAAACTCGCTAAAATCGTTTAAAGACCTTTTTTATTATGTTATTACGTTGTCTGTTTACCTAGTAGTATTTTCTTTTTTAACTTTGAAGTTAAATATAAAAAGAAATTCAATTATTTTCACTTAGAGAATAATTTCTATCATTCAAAAATTATAATTATAAAGAGAATTCATAAGGATATTCATACCTCTTGACCTCTCTTTGTAAATTTAATACAAAATTGTTCCTTTAACTAGTAACAAATATTTTCTCTCACCTAAAAAAATATATACCTTTATATATAAATATATATAGTCCTCTTTTAACTTTCCCTGAATAAACAACACTAAAAGCCCATGCAAATTTAATAAACTAAAATCGAAAAATACAATTTCACTCAAATTGCTGGCTCCAGAGTGTAGAGGAAGGGGATGGCTTGGGCTTAGGGGCTGATAGCGTCCTTTGGCAGGCATAAATCAGAATTCATGATTGAGTTTATCGTTGCATTTTGCCATTTTAATCTATTTAGCATTTAATTGGCAGCCAAATGACCTGGCCCCGCCACTGAGATATGCAAAACGCTTTTTAAATCATTTAAACGGGCTTTATTATTTATGAATTCCGATGATTTGTGGCACTATTGGCCCGACCGGCCTAGGCCGCATATCGATTTCCGTCAGAACGCTAAGCCAATTAAATATGAGTAAACATATCCAGCCGCGATCGAAAATGTTAGATTACGCCGCCGCCGCCATAATATATGTTTTATCCTGTGGCTTTCACAGTGCATTTTTTAGCCGCCATTTTCAACTCAATCGGTTTAATTGTTTATGCAGTCCGCGTTTGCCCGGAATGTTAAACAAATTGCGGTGTGGCGGACATATTGCATTTTTATCCGGGCCTCCACGGCAGTCGCTGTGTTTTTTACCGCGTTTAATTAAAATCAAGTATAAACTTACACGGAGTACATGCCGCATATATAGACATCGAAACCCGAAACCACAAAATAAATAGATTGCCCAGGAAGGTCCAGGACGGCGGAAAGCAGCGATTATGTTTACGGGTTCGCTCTGTTATTGCAGCTTCCAGTTATCGGAGTGGATTTTACATTTGATTAAACGTAAATATTGTACGAAAAACAACGGAGAGCTGCCAATTGCCGGCCGTACATACTCGTACATATAGAGTTCATCAATTTGGCAGCAAAAACTGCAGCCTTCTGCGGCTCTGCGCTCTCTCCTGCATTAATTAAAATTTCACGCCCGGCTGCCCGCCGAGCAACAATAACCACTGGAATAACTCAACTTGATGGACGGCGGACCAAGCCGGCAATTAAGCATTCGGGGCGGGGCACTCGGCGCCCAAGATCGAATCTAAAGTTGTGTGTCTGCCACATCGACAACCAACAACAGTTGGCCAACTTATCGCCAGACCAGACACCAAACACGAAAATACCGAGTGGCAAAAACCAAACAATTGCAGCTGCAACATTTTCGCCATTTGGCTGAGTTATTTTCGTGGGCGGGGGCTCTCAGTGCTGCCAAGGGTGGATTGCCAATCTAATCAAGTACATAGCTAGATTTTCAAGAATTTTTGGGGCTGAAAAATGTGAGTAAAATAATTTAAAGAGCTAGATTTATGTCAAGGTTCTCATTGAGTCCTATGTATTTATATATTTAGAGATATTGGCATAACAACTTAAGAAATATTAACTTTAGATCAAGAAGTTTATTTTAAAAGAACACCATTCTTCAGCTCAAAATCAAGCCTTTAATTATGCTTTTATACCTTCACACACACTTATTTATAAAATGTTCAGTAAGTCAGTAAAGTTTCGGGTTAAATGAGATCTTTATTTAAGACTCTTAACCAAATTAAAAAAAAAAAACCCATTTGTAAATTCATTTCATTTTTTTTAAGAAGCTTATCGTTAAGCTGTGTCCTTTTTTTCCAGTACAACAGTGTCAAGGATAATAAAAATATATATGTGAGACTTTTCATCTGGCATGGTAATACATTAATTATTGTAATTGTTGAATTTTATCAATTATTATCTTCCGTAAAACAACTTTTCTTTGATATAATTTAAAAACGCTTAAAGATTATTATGAATATAACATCTTTACAGTTAATCTTTTAAGATTTTTAATTAAGTTTTAAAAGGTTTGTAAATTATGAAAGATGAATATTTAAAATGTTTTTGGTATCGTTTTTGTTCAAAAGTACTAATACACATATTATAACTTTAATTTAGTAAAACTTTAATATATTATTGGTAATATTAAAACCAACTGAGCTTGAAAATCGCCAAATTGTCCCAGCAGATGTTTCGACTATTGATAAAATAATATGGCTGGAGCGCAGTTTACAACTTTCGACCGTTTACAACTAACAAAGGGTCACAAATCAAGTCGGACCGAGTCGCAGGGGGTTGACTCTGGATCGTGACTAACAGGAAGTCGCCATGTGCAAGAATTCTGCCAGCCCGCCACCAGCTCCAGCTCCTAATCCCGCCCCAATTTCCTCATCCTTTCACAACTTGGGCCGCCTGCAGTGTTGCGATTTAATTAAAGCGCCATTAAGTCAGCAATTAACAACAACAACGACAGCAGCAACAACAAAAGCGACAGCAACAATAGCACCAGCAGCGACAACAACAAAGGGGCAAACAACTTTAGCGCCCTGATATTTATGCCCTTACAAAAGGGGTAGTATTAATTAAGTAAATAACATAAAATAAATAAATTAATATAATAAATATAAACTTTTCCATTTCATTTAAATTATTAACTTCTATATAAACAATTAAGACATTTAATACAAATTATATCAATAAAGTTTCTATTTACGACTTTAGCTGCATATGATTTCTTTTAAAATATGGCGTTTTTCTCTTTAATTATAAATATATTATAATTCAAGGGTATATAGACTTCTTCTGGTAAAAGTTCGGGCCCTTTTCTGTTGGCTTTTGCCTTTGTGTTTTGCCCCTTTCATTATGTTTGCTTTGCTTTGTTGCTGCTGGCGCATTAAATTCTTTTTTAGCCACGTTATCGCTTAGAGAATTCATTAGCAATTGCAGGGGGACATTCATTGGGCCCACAAACCATTTTGCATATCACAAAAATAACACAAAAAAGTAAAAAACAAGTAAGTTAAAACCCTGAAAAAGGACTCGTACAAACACAAATGCAAAGGCAAATGTTGGGGAAAAGTTGCAACCCTTTGAGGTTTGCCGACAAACTGCATCTGGCAACGCAACGAAATGCCCGTGTTTTTGCTTTACCGGCCGAGAAATTTCCAAAGTCTTGGGTATTTATAGGGAAGCTTAAGAAAAAATAAATGTTTTTGTAGCCCTTCGTATTTTTAGCATACTTAAGAGGACATTTTTGAGGGTAGTAAAAATTGCAGAATATAAAATAAATAAATCGTTGCCTTGCAGTCATTAAGATAGGGAAATTATTTCTTTAAAACTAAATTAAATAGTTCAGGGCCTGGGAAATAACATTAAGTTGTCAGAGACTAGCTCAAAAATAAATATAGAAATTGTAATTGTATTGAAAAAAATACACCTTTATAATTTGAAAGAACAAAAATATTTGTTTATTTAAAAACACACGAAATAATTGTAAAATAACTAAACTAATTGGCTTGTGGTGTTACATTTTCCATCAAAAAATTACAGCAAAATTAAAACAATAGCTTAGCTGCAAAAACTTTTGGCGAAAATAATAACGCCAGAAGTTACTGCCTGTCAGTCCTCCAATTTATGTGAAGCGCAAAAACATTAATTCGCTTGGACATGTAATGAATTTTACATTTTATTAACTCAACTGTGCCAACAATAAGCAAACAACAATTAATAACTGCAGCCAGAATGAAACATTTCCCTTCAGCTGAAGTTTCGCCTAATTTGATTATATTGAAATAAATGAAATTTAATTATATGCACACATGCCACACAAATATCCACGAGTTGTTCTGATTTAACCAATTGTTCCTGTGGCTTTTTTTATTTCGAAAATAAACAAGGAGTAGTACTTGTTGAAAAATATGATTATTTTAGTTGGCGAGTGGATGAAAACCAAATAAATAAGACCCGGACTTAATGAAAAGCTCTCGAATATGGGAAATTCCTTGAATGCGAAATTATGCGAATGGGAAGAGTTGGGCTCCGAGCTCTGAGCTCCATTGTATGGATTATTATTTCGCCTTTCCATTGTTTAGCCTAGCAACTAAACTCGAATTTTTGGGTCTGCCTTGGGGGGTGCTGAGGTGGCTGTTTCTACGGCACAAAGAGCACATTAAAAACATGGAAAATAAAATAAACCAGCCGCCGCCGCTGCTGCCGCTGCCATTTTCCACTTTTTCCCCTAATATTTGACTTTGTTCTTGCCGTTTTCGACGAGAAAGTTTTATTAGGGGTACGTGTCAGGGTTGCCATGTGTGCGGATGTCGGGGGGATGTTTGGGGTTAGCTTCGAATGAACTGAAACTGTCAAAAGTGCACATTCCGCTCTTGACATTTTTCCAAAGCGCAGCTTGAACTCTGCCCCCTGAAGGAGGAGTGAGAAGGGAGAACGGGGTGATCCAAATACGAGGGCTGATGTCGTTCTGGCGATTGGCATTGAAAGCGCAAATGAAAGGGAAGTCCCCATTTTTGAGTGGCAGTGGCAGCTTGCGATGGAATCCCAGACCCAGACACACATCCCAGGGGGTGGAACCAGAAAGTACCAACGCGACGGCACGCGTCCTTCCGCCCCTCGGGGCTGTCCCTCCCTTTATCATCCTGTCGAACAGTTAAAAAAGGCAAAACGACAACGAGGCATAAACCCAGAAATTTGCTCTCTGTACGTTTATTGCTTTTAAATTTGCCAATTGTCGAATCTGGCGCTCGTAAGTGCATTTGGGTGGGTGCACAGGGAAGAATTAGCACGGATTTTAATATCTTAGGAAGGATATCTTAGGTATTTTTGGTAATTTTAGGTTCGATACTTAAAGTATTTATGTGAAATGGTTTTATGTAATTTGTATACAAATTATGTTTGTTTTACATTTCTCATCGTTTTCTCACTTTAGCGTGTCCTTTGTCTCGTCGTCTATACTTGTCGTTAAGCTCATTCCCAAAGTTTTCACCAAAATATTTGTAAAATTTATTCCTTATACCTATAATATCATAACAATTTCTAACCTGATTTATGATAATTTATTTAAATTTGCATCATCTTATTTTAAATCTCTACCTTCTAGCACTACCTTCAACCTAATCACCATTTCCCTCAGTGTACCCGTTTTCCCAATCCAATGTGAGCCTGTCCGTGTAAGTCTACTGCAAATTGCTTATCAAGCGAACGCATGTAACAGTCAAACTGAAACTGAAAAGAGGGCCCCGGCCAAAGCAAAAGCAAAAGCAAAAGCAGCCCTTAATTTGGCCAATTTAAAAATGGAAATCGATTCCCCCGAGTGCCGGGGCGATGTGTCAATAAAATGTGATTAACAAGTTGCTGCAGCAAAATGCCAGGACATCCCGGACATGGCACTGCAATCGGATAATGGTGAAACTTTTGCCCGACACTCGTTCCCTCCGGCGCTTAGCTCCCCCAATGCGTTGTATTGTGACTTTTTTACTCTACTATCCCTGCGATCCTTGCGGAGCGTGGCGAATTATCCTTTCATAAGTGACAAATACGTCCACCCTTATCAGCGACGGCTGCTGCAAGTAATGAGGTTTTATTCCAAAGCAAGTGACTCCCCGGGTTCTGGTTCTGCTTCTGGTCCTGGTAATTTGCAATAAATATGCAGCCAGCTCTGGCTCCATTTCCATATCTTTCTGTCAGCAGGGTAAGGACTAAGGGGTGGATACGGTACTCTTGAATTCCAGGACTGCATTCCGGTGGGTATTCATCATTGCCAGCATTCAGCAGCTGACAATGGATGGAATAAGCTCGGCACTTAATTAGAAACGAGGAAAACTCCTCTCCGTTTCGATGCTTTGCAGTTCAAACAATGCCAAAGGATACATAGTTTGTAATTCGCCAGCTTAAGGCAGCTTACGATGCGGATACTTTGCACAACGAATTGTTTTCGAAATGCGATACATGCTTAATAACTTGTCTCAAATTATGATAGCTGCATTTAAGCAGAGAGTAACTTAAGCCTAGTAAATATGCAGCTTTAACCTACATTTGATAGGGAAAGCATGTTTAAATGCTTGTCTCTAATTAGCACAACTTAATCCCATTTTAAGTACAAGCCAAATAGAAACAGGACTCCCAACAAGTATGCCTAAATAATAACCATTTGTTAAATTAAATTTGAACGGTTATAATAAATCCCATTACTCTTTATTATTAGTTGCTTAATTAGCGGTCTTTGGCTTAATAACTTTTTGAATAAATATCATTGTGCTGTAATAACTCTTATATTTTCCAGGTGTTTAATTTAAATACAAACTGCATTCATTTATGTTTCTATTGTTGGTATATATAATTCACTTGTCTGATATATGACAGATATTTAATTACTTTTGATTGCATTCTCTGTTTGTGACACACTAAAGGCCTTGGGGGTATTAGTTGGACTTGGTATTGGTATTAGTCTGACTTTAAACTGAAGCTTCTGAAGCTTGAATTTGAAATGCAAATGAAAGTTTTGATGGCTTTCAGAAATGATTTCCGTAATCTGTTGGATTTATGTATAAAGTTAACCAAAAGTTTATTTTGATATTATTTTCTCTTATTTTAAAGTACTTATATTTACCAGAATTATATATAAACTCACCTTCCTAGAAACTTGTCAATTTCCTGGACCCTCTTAAAGTATAAACTATAAATTAATTATCATCTCAACTTCCATAGAAATCTCAACTGGCTTTCCTTATAAATTTGATAAGAAAACACCTCAGTTATCGCCCGAATAATTCATTTTGTCTAAACTCAAGCACTTTCAGTTAACACCCAGTGTCTTTTGGCTGAAATCTGCAAGAGTGATTTCGTTCCGATATGCAATTATTTTTATATATACAATTTCGAGGGCTTTGCGGTCAGCTGATAAGCGGAAATCTTTTCCTGGAAGGTTGCGAAGCCCAGAGAATATCGGAACTGGCTTGTTTTGCACCGCCTACAGGTGTGAGTCAGGTAATCTTATCTCTCAACAATGAGATTGCAGTTCGGGGGGTTTCTTCTTTTACTTTGATTTTATTTTGCACTACTCGGCTGGCTTTTTCGCCAGGTGCGATAAGCTCGGTTACAGGCAACAGAAGTTAATTAAAAGCGAAATGCTTTTGTAAACAAATGTCTTACTCACGGCGTCGGCGTCCTATAAAAGCTCGAGCGGCGTCCACAGCTGACACCAAACGAACCAGAACCTCCAACATGCGCAGTCTGCTGATCCTCTCCGTCGTTCTCGCCGCCATCCTCGGCGCTCACGCCTACAGCGCCACCTGGGGACGCCGCAACAGCAGCGACTACCTGCTCTCCTCCCAGAGGGAGATCCGTTATCCCCAGAAGAACAACTACTGGAGTGTGAACATCGACTTCCCACGTCCCGTAAGTTCACCTGTCTAGGGTGTTCCCTCGGAATATCGACTAATTACTCCTCTATATCTACAGGGCTCTGTCAACTACTACAACATCTCGGCCGTCCTTGTCTATGACAACTTCAAGAACAGCTCGGGAGCCGCTCCCAGCCTGTGGTCCGGCGGTCCGGGCTACCGCTACGCCACCGTTAACCTGAAGAGTCAAACCGGCCGCGGCATCGACTCCATCGTCGAGATCTGGGGACGTTAAGTCTTTTTGGGGAAACTGGAAATAACCGAATAAAACCTGCTTAGAGAAATCAAATGGAATAGTAAACAAAAATGGTTTTAATTTGTATTTAGGGAACTCTTTTATGGCGAGTTTGGGGATCACAGGGAAATATTCCTACAAATTTAAACTTAGATGTTAACAATGTTACACCTATTCCCCGCAAGAAACTTCCTAGAATTCTTAATTAATGGTATACAAAAAAGAAATTGTTTACTATTATAAATAATTAAAAGCTTTATAGCACGAGCCAGAACTGATTATATTCCAATAGAGATAGGCACACTTTAAAACTTAATATTTAATATTCCGTGTGAATCCCTCAACCGATCTACGTCTTACTTTTCAACTGTCTGTATTCCAGACTCTCACTTATCTGGAGATTTCAGTACACTTTCCTATCTCTTAGAATGTATGGCTCTTTTACATTGATTTATTTTTCGTACTATGTGGTCTGCTTTTTTAACCAAACTCATCCCACTCCAGGCGCCTGTGATAAGGCCCATTACAGGGAACAGAAATTAATTAAAAACTGAAATTTTTGCGACTATAAAAGACTGTGTAGGTGGAAAAGAAAAATTCTATACCTGCCAGAACTTCCAAGAAAGCATCATGCCCAGCCTGATCCCAATCCTTTCCATCATCCTAAGCATGATTCTCGGCTCCCAATGCCAGCTTTGGTAAAAGTTTTTCCTACGATCTTATCCTCTACCGCCAATCGGAGATCCGTCAGCCCATCGAGGACAAATACTGGAACGTGAAAGTCGAGTTTCCGTGCGGCGTAAGTTGACTGTTCTTCTGGATGAATTAAAAACATTTTTCTTGATTAAAATTATTTTTCTGAACACCTAAAGGGCTCCATCAACAACTTTACCATCTCGGCTATCTATGTCTTCGACAACTTCGGGAATAGTTCTGGAGCCGCTCCCAGTTTGGAAAGAGGCGGCGTGGGTGCTAGCCAAGTCACCATTAACCTGCGAGGACAAGTTAGCCGAGGCATTAACTCCACCATTGAGATATGGGGAGCTTAGAGAGACTATTTGAATATTTGTCACCCGAATAACCTGATCAGAACTTAAATAAAATGAAAACCAAGTCACTTTTATTAATGTACTTTAATGGAAAGTTAATATATCATTTGTTATTTTTATTAATTCACAGAATCCTTTATTAGGCACTAACTATTTCCATTTATTATAAATTTATAGAAATCCCAGAGAGGAGCTTTCCACCGAGTAATCACCGAGTACAGTGATATCTCCATTATTGTTCCCTGTCAATTTAAATAGCATATTTATATGTCTATCTCTGGCCAACTTTGCATATTCTCCTCGTATTAGCCTTGGGTCAATCCCCAAAAAAAGTTTTGCTTAGAGTTTTCCCCCTTTTACCCATTTTTTGGCGCCAAGCTTCTCCCCTCTGTTACTGCGGGCACAAAAGGATGAAAGCCGTTTTTCCCTTTTTCGGCTGCCAGCGGCGTAGTCATCTAGCAAAGGAAAACATTCAATATTTAATAAATACGGAGGGTGTGTGTGTGTTCTATGTGGTGTGGATGCAGAAGTTAGCTGGGACTATTGCCCACAAATCCTGTGAAGCCCCAGACAGACTGTTAAAAGGGCTAGAGGGGCTAAACCAAACCAAAAACCTAAAAAACCCGAAAAAAAATGCTAAAGAAAGGAAAAACCCAGGGGGAGTCAGACTTATTGGCCTTGGCTCATTGGATTCCGGGGCAGGGTGTAAAATTTGTATTTCAAATTGCCAAAAAAAAGCGGAGTCTGAGAGCGATATGTTAAGCTGCTGCACGGTCAAAAGGATGTGTCGGCAGAGTCCCTTTTTTTTCCTCCTTTTCTTGGGCTATTTCCTCAGTTTATGTATCGAATTTAAATTTCAATTTTAAATGTCTCGAGGCTATAAGGAGGGTGGAGCTCGAGGGGGGCAAATCCCGATGCCTCGCCGGCAGGGCGATGGCGGTAAACATTTACACACGAATGTTTGAAAAGTTGTCAACGAAATGTTTCACTTAGTTAATATGCAAAGCGCGGCCGGGCAAAGCCCCGGATATGTTTACGGATACGGCCAGGGCTCAGGATACGGCCGGATGCGAAGGGATGCGGAGGATACAGAGCCTCCTCTGTCAGCTGCACTCGCTGTAAGCCGCGCTGTAAGGAAGGGAAAGTCCCTCGTCGATAAAAACTCGCCTCCCCGAAAAAGTCACGTAACTGCAGGGCAGCGAGGAAAGCAGGCAGAGATTTTCGGCACGGGCTGCGGTGCATCCGAATTCGATTTTCTCCTGTGTTTCCCCCTGTGTGGAAAGAAAACCTCGCCACCCCGCTGATCCTAACTTTAAGACCCGGTAAATGCGACTGCTTCCGGCCGCACTGGCATCGCCATCGCCATCGCATTCGCATTCACTTGACATTCCTCATACGCCGCGTGGCCACCGCACCGAAATGCCTAACGTAAGCCGCTTGCCGGCTAAGCTGACCACTACAGCAGTGTCCCCGGGTGACCAAGCTGCCACACACACACACAGTAGAGTCCACCTTCCCTTGGGTGAAACACCACCCTCGCCTGCTGCTGTCAGCGGCAACAGCTTGCCGAGCAATTACTTCGGACTGCCCGGAAATGTCGCCTGAAAACCAGCAGCGACAGCAGCGATGGCAGCTGCTTGGAGCAGGTCCTGCCCACCCGCCCACGACTCCCCTTAAATTCACACATTGTGGCGTAGGGAAGGTGCGGCATATGTCTGGGCCAGGACATCTGCTTACACTGGCCAGCGTGGTCGAGAAGCAGCCAAATACCCGCCTCAAATGGGATTTCAATTAGCAGTCCAGTGCTTGCTGGCCAGTGTGGGTCAGCCTGCAACATTTACAGGACACTGCCTGAGTGCACTGACACAAATTACAAGGATATTCCAGCAGAAATGATTTTTATAATCGATTTTAGCTCTTAATTCCACGAAATTGCCTTGCAAATAGCCAGGAAAATTAAAAATAATATCAATTAAATGATAAATAATTTAAAATAATAATCCTTTTCATCAATTTTCAATCAAAATGCATATTTGTTTTATATTTTCAATTGTTTGCCGCTCACCTTTTGTTTAATGTTGGCTTTAAAAATGTTTTTCTCTTCCTGTGTACATTTATGGTCGATGGCAAGGCGCAGGAGCTGAGGTGGCCAGCCTGGGGACACATGACATGAAAGGGTGTCGGACACGCTGTTAAGGCTGCTGAAATTGCTGATTTGCTGTAGTCCCTTGTCCGTTGTCCGTTGTCCTTCGTCCCTTGTCCGTTATCGTTGTCGGTCCGTGGCCAGCAGCAGCATTGATTTTTAATAAATAGCAATTTGGCAAACCAATCTGAGTTGTGATTATTTTAGCTGGCAGCAGCACGTTCCTGCCAGGTGGAAAAACGCATTTCAAATGTGCAGCCAGCGGAGACCATTAGATGAGGCTACTGTGCCATTCCCACTCCCACACTCCCACACCTGTAGTTTCCCTTCGAAAAGGTAATGAAGTATTTATGATCCCGGGCTGATTGCATGTGGTGGTTGGTCAGCCGGCTGACAACACTCCATGTTCGGATGCGGATGTGGATGCGTTCGGTTTGGTGGGGTGGTTGGTGTCGGAGCAGCCTTCAAATTCTGTCATCTGAAATGTATAAATAAATCGTATGAAATAATATAATATATGTAAAAGTTATACAGAGATCCCTCTTGTTTTAGGGGGGTTATAAGCAAATATAGCAAAAAATCAAATCTCTTTGTATGTTCTGTGGCCCTGAAAAGGGCCGATTCTCCTCGACGCCACCGCGTCCTCCCTGCAAGCACGCAAGTCCTGTAAAAGATAAACATGTTAAAGATTAACTAAAATGTAAGTTTATATTATACTTACAGCCATACTACAGGTCCTTGGTTTGGTTGACCCCGCCGACAGATGCATCCAGACATGCACCTGTGGTGTTGAACATCGGCTGCGGCCTTTGCACCCTGTCCTATTTGTGTTGCGCGTCATGGTGCCTCTTCCGCGACCCTGACATGAAGCCGCAGAAGCAGGCGGCAGCAGCAGCCGATGTGCTGGGCCCGTCCAGCACAGTCGCAGCAGCAGCATCAGCAGCGGCAGATGGGCTAGGCCCCTGGATGACCAGAGGGGCAACACCCGCACCTAGACTCTGCAGAGACGAGGCGGCGTCCAAATCTGCAGGCACCTCAACAGTCGGCAGACTTCCATCTCCAGGAGCAAGAGCTCTCAACTGGGGATGGTTGTCCTGCTGCCGGCGTGTTGAGTTGGCTGCTGGTCGCCGCTCACGACCTTGGCCGCTCGGGTGCGCCTTCCTCTCTGCGAAGAGCTGCAGAATTTCTTCTGCGTCTTCGGACTCCGCCACTTCCACCATGAGCGTGGC
Source organism: Drosophila tani (assembly GCA_008042535.1). Lineage (NCBI taxonomy): Eukaryota > Metazoa > Arthropoda > Insecta > Diptera > Drosophilidae > Drosophila > Drosophila tani. The sequence continues at coordinate 3,849 of VNJO01013001.1, read as the reverse complement.
CGGGAGGGACGCGCCGGTCATTAGGAGACGCGCCAAGTCGGCCAAAAGACCATGCTTTCCCGCCCGCACCAGCTTCATGGCCAACCCAGTTGGGAAAACAGGTTCCGGTGAACTTGTTTCCTGGTGGCCGTTTGCTATAGAAGCAATCGATGCAGCAAGCGATGCAGCAAGTTCTTTGCACGCTTTAATGGCCTCAATTTTTAGATCCATATTAACACACTTGACAAACTTGACTTGTAATTACTTGCAATAAGACTTGCAACAAGAAAATTAGGCCATGTTTAGAATTTAGGGTGGTCCTCTTGCAATTGTTATCGATATTATTATGTGTGCACATCGTTAAAACGAAAAGTTCCAACCTGTCGACATGCACATACAAAACATATTAATATGTAAATGCTTTCAATAAGAATATTCACTAAAATAAGACAATAAGATTAAAATAATATTATTCTATTATAATTATTTTAATTTTTTTATTTCATTTTGCTGACCCTCCCCTTGCTAACGTAATATCCCTCTATTATTTTTATTCTTTTTCAGATGGCCTGCAACTCAATGTTTTATGGTTTTCGATTTCAGACAATTAATAATTATATATTTAAGCCTAGTACTCAGACCGACGAAAAGTGTTCGTAAGCAGTGCGAGAGAGCAAGAGGGTGACTATTGTCCTCTCGTTTTGACTTACTGCTTAGTATGCGACAAAATGCAACATATGGTTTTCAATTTGTAAGAAAAATTCAAATTTTCGACAAAATTCACATATTACGGTGCAAACCTGTTGAATTTGGACCCTGTTCAATAAGAATATTCTTTAAAGTAGGAAAATAAAACTAAATTATAGAGGAAGAATAAAAGAGAGTGAAAAGGATGCATGCATTTTCAAATATTTGCATTTAAAAAAATAAAATATGAATTATAATAACATTATTGAAAATAATAGAAATACGAATGGTCGATGGTCGACGGTCGATAGTGGATCACGATAGTGAGATCTAGTATTTTTTATGTGTGAAAATAATAGCAATTGGAAAAACAAATACACAAATACGTATATCGATAAATATGCAAATGCAAAATGTGTATATTTTTTGCAGCCCTGACCCTGTACATAGAAAAAATATATACATATGTATGTACATATTAACAAGACATTTGTTTTGATGTAAAAACATATGTTCATATGTTGCAGATGTAGCTGTGGCCAAGTGCCAAAGATCTAGCGAAGCACAACCGGAGATCGATGTTCCAAGAGTCCGAGCAGGTCGCGGATTGCCTAAGGATCGCCAACGCCCCCGGGTTTTTCAATTTGCATATTTTGCCTGCACCCTGTCAATCAGGTAGCAACAATAGGTAGTTGGCCGTAGGCGGTTCTAGTCGGCCAACACACAATAGGGTAGAATCTACCCGGTAGATGATGATCCTTCGGTTGCTGTTGCGTGTTCTAGATTTGCTGATTTGCTGTTGTCCCTTGTCCGTTGTCCTTCGTCCCTTGTCCGTTATCGTTGTTAAGCCGTGGCCAGCAGCAGCATTGATTTTTAATAAATAGCAGTTTGGCAAACCAATCTGAGTTGTGATTATTTTAGCTGGCAGCAGCACGTTCCTGCCAGGTGGAAGAACGCATTTCAAATGTGCAGCCAGCGGAGACCATTAGATCCACCTAATGTGCTATTCCCACTCCCACTCTCACACCTGTAGTTTCCCTTCGAAAAGGTAATGAAGTATTTATGATCCCGGGCTGATTGCATGCGGTGGTTGGTGGTGGCTTTAGGTCGCATGTCGAGGTGTCACCTCGCCACCTGCATTCGAGTTTTGACAGCCGCTGCTGGGGATTTGTGGCATAACAAATTTTGAGCGGCTAAATTGTAAAATACCACGACACACGGGGCAGTGCCAACTGGAGCAGGGCAGCAGGCAATCAATATTGATGATGGCCAAATCAAGGACTCCCTTGCTGTGGCATATCCAATATGAATTTGCCACTTTTGGGCAAAACAAACTGGGCCGAGGCTGGGATCAGGACTGCAAAGGCAAACATTGCCGCTTTTTATCGTCTCTTTTTGTTAGCACAACGAAGATTTATTGGGCCTTGGAAGAGTCAACGTAGAATTGATAAATTAACTGCAAGAAGTGTCGAGGAAATAAATAAAAATAATTTCATATTGTATCAGGTGGAAATTCAATTTATTTTTCAATATAATTAAAAAGTAAAAGAAATATGAACAACTTAAGAGTGCACGAAAACAATTTACAAGGCCAATTATAAAGTTGTTTAGGGTTAGTAATTAAATATTAATAAATAAAATATTTATATACTATTAGTTATAAAATGCAAGGTTAAATGAATTTAATTCATTCAGAATCTAAACATTTAATAAGTTGCTATTTGTTTTTATTAATTTACTCCTAATTTTCTTTCCGAAGACGGTTTCTAAACATTAAATAAGTTGCTATTTATTTTTATTAATTTACTCCTAATTTTCTTTCCGAAAGCGGTTTTAGTTGCGTCTATGCTATTTTTTGGTTCGAAGCCTTGATATTTCTTGGCCCAAGAATCGAACCCAATATGTCAGAACACCAAGCAGTGTAAGCAGTTTGAGAAAGCAGTGATGAAGCAGTTGGAATGCAAATGTAGATCTATCGATATCTTGTATGCAGTTTTGGTAGAGCTATCGATACTTATGCAAGCAGTTTTTGTGTTGTATGTCAAGTAAAAGGTTGAAAACTTAACTAAGCTGGCTACCCAGACTTGAACCAATTACTGCAGCCAGTGTAACCACACTTGTTATTATAATTAAATGTAAAAAAAAGTATAAATTGGTTTTTTTAAATTAAAGGAAAATAATATTATTTAAAGTCTTTATTGAACCAAGTTTTATTTATAATTATTTTAAATTTGTAATATTTTAAAATAGGTTTTAAGTAAAAATATAAGTAATAAGCAACCCCTCCCAAAAATGCCAGCCTCAAGAAATGATATTCACCAGATACCTTTTTCCCTCATTATATTTCTGAAAGTACTTCTTCCACCCAACGCTTCTTTCACTTTCTGCTGATGAGCAACCCCGAAAATGCCACAATTTCCATGTGATACATACACACTCGCACACACACACATAAAGCGCCGCTTTTCCTTTGTTTTGACCACTCTTTGTACTTTGCTGACTTTGTTGTTGTTGTTGTTGCTGTTGCTGTTGTCGCTCGAAAAGATATCTTTCCATATGGCTGACTTTGAATGGAAACGGTTTTTCCTCGGTCTGTCAAGAAATCGTAATGAATAATGAAGGCGAGACGTGGTGTGCGTTTACGAGAAAGGCCTTGAACGCAAGACAGACTTTGTAGAATTTGAAAAATAGGCTCAGCTTTAAGTCCAGCTTGGCACTAGCCGGCACAACTGTACTGTTTCTGGCACAAAATGGCTTTAAGAGCGCGGCCGACGCCCAAGCGCCGCTGGCAGTTCAATCATTGCAATCCTGTTTCCCAATTTCCTGCGTGATTATTCCAAACCACCCGGCCTGCCAGCCCTGCCTGCCGCCCATCAATCAATATTCCGCCAAAAAGTCGCCCCTTTTCGGTGCGTAAAACAACCACCCACCACCACCGCCACCCGAACTCACCCAAAAATGAGCTGGAATCGAATCGCAGTGCTCGGCTTGCCGAAGCCCCGAACTTCGACCAATGCCAGCCGACGGACGCTCCGGCAGTCTTCGGCTCGCCTTACTGCGGGCCATAAGCAAGGCGGCTGCCCAAACGCCCACCACAGCCGACCAATCATAGCGCTTCGCCGCCTTGAATTCGCTGCACGGCGAATGTTTGCGTCGGCTAGGCATCGGCAACCGGTTTTCGCT
>VNJO01012999.1:0-10537 GCA_008042535.1 Drosophila tani | reverse complement strand
AATTTAATAACAATTTCTGAAAAACCAATCAATCATTTCGCAATACAGGTAGAAATGATTCGAAGCAATACAGAAGGTGAAGAAAGTGATAATTATTTTAAGAAAGTAAAGATTAAAATAATGTTTCATGAATTAAACATTGAAAAAGCTAAGCAAATATTAATAAAACACTTTTGTACCAAGTCAAGTGCACTTTACATCAAACACGACTCTGATTTTGAAATCATTCAACAAGCTTTTAAACAGGTCATGAACTCTACTACAAAAATTGTAAGAGCAGTAATTAAATTACAGGACATAAAAACGTACGCTGAATTTAAAGAAATTATTGTTAGCAACCACGAAAAACTATTGCACCCAGGAATTGAAAAAATGGTAAGGCTCTTTAAGGAAACCTATTATTATCCCGACTACCAGAATTTAATTCAGAATTTAATTAATGAGTGTAATCTTTGTAACCAAGCAAAAACCGAACATAGAAAAACATCGCTTTTAGTAAAAACAACTCCAGAAACAGAATTTTGTAGGGAAACTTACGTCGCAGATATTTACACGATCAAAAATCAAAATTACCTAACTTGTATTGATTTATACTCAAAATTCTGAAGCGCGATTGAATTAAACGGAAATGACTGGATGGAAGTTAAAAAAGGACTTTTACGAATATTTAATTAAATGGGAAAACCCAGAACCTTGAAAACAGATAGGGATCGTGCTTTTATGAGTATAGCGCTAAAAAATTGGTTGGACACAGAAAACGTAAATATTCAGATAACAACAAGTAAAAATGGAGTATTAGATGTAGAAAGATTACACAAAACAATTAACGAAAAAATACGTGTAATCGAGACTAGCGGCAATACGGAAAATAAACTTATGAAAATGGAAGTAATTCTGTATACTTACAATCATAAAATAAAACACAATGCAACAGGTAGAACAACAGCTGATATTGTTGTTTATGCGGGTACCCCTGCACATAATAACCAAATTATAAAAGAAGCTAAAATAGAACAACTTAATAAAAAACGACAACATTTTGAGGTAAATACCAAATTTAGAAAGGCTCCCATAATTCACGGGAAATTACACAATCCTTATAAAAAGACAGGAAATATAGAACAAATAGATAATGATCATTTTGAGGAAACTAACAGAGGTCGAAAAATAAACCATTACAAAACAAACTTCCAAAGACAAAAGAAAGTTAATAAAAGTAAATATTTGCAGGAGGACCCTGATCAAGACCCAGAGCTTTGACTTTCATCTTTCTGACATCAACGTTACTAATAATGATGCCAATGGGTAACAACCAATTTATAGAAATTAACCCTATAAAATCTTACAATGGATATTTGTTATCTATGACCGACACAATCAACATCCCAGATAGTTTTGAATACCATTGCCTCACAATTAATATTACAAAAACGAAAGAAACTTACAAAAACTTGCTATCACAAGCGTTTGGCTTTAAGGAAATAATGCAGATTAAATATTTAACGGGAAACTACAAAGAGAAATGAATGGGCTACAAATTGTTAGGAGAAACAAAAAAAGGATTAGCTAATTTTGTAGGAACAGCTTACAAATATATTTTTGGAACATTATATAATAATAGTAATAATAATAATAATAAAGAAGAAGAAGATGAAAAAATAAATGTAATAGCTCAAAACAGTGTACAGGTAAACGAACTAAATAATATAATCGATACAGTTAACAAAGGAATCGATATAATAAACAAGCATTTCGAATACAACGAAAACGAAAAATTCTTGAATTGGTTTTTAATTTAGAACATTTCGCAGAATAAATTGAAGACCTGGAAATGGGAACGCAGTTAGCAAGATTAGGAATATTCAATCCAAAGTTATTAAAACGCGACTACTTGACAAACATTAACTCTGAGATACTTCTGAACATAAAAACCTCAACTTGGCTTAGGTCAGATTCAAACGAAATTTTAATTATGTCCCACATACCCAGAGAAATAAAGAAACTTCCCGTATACGAAATATTACCTTATCCAGATGAAGATAATAAAATATTACAAGATAACACCCAAAACAAATATTACGTATACAGAAACAGTCTGTATAACAAAGAAACAAGAAAACCTGTTACCAACACATGTCTATTAGGTATTGTTCATCAAACAGATACTAGTTGCAGGTACACAAAAACGCTATTAACTACCCAAATTAATTTTGTCGAACCAAATATAATAGTTACATGGAATTTGTCAAAAACTATACTAAATCAAAATTGTATTAAAAATGAAATTGTAATTGAAGGAAACAATATGATCAAAATACACAATAGCTCAATTGCAATTAACGATTTATCCATAAGCAATTATAATTCTGACTACACACAAACCTTATACACAAGAAATAATGTCACCAAATTAGACCCAATATCATACATAGAAGCAAAAGAAATATTTTTTGAACACAATAAAGAAAAACAGATTTACAAAATAATTGTAATTGTAACACTGGGTCTCTTAATATGAAGTATATCACTGTACCTTCTTTATAAATTTAAAAAAATACCTAAAAGAATACTTATTAAATACAATAACACAAAAGGTGACGACCCAACAATCGAAACACAAGAGTTACAAAACCCACAAGAAATACCAAAACTATACTCCAAAAGCACATTAATAACGATATGATTTTGTCTAAGTGATGGGGGAGTGACGTATGTGCACTGCGACTTCTCAACGTCCACCAGCTCAAAGAACGAAACCGTTCACAAACAGAAACAGAAACAGAATCGCCAATTTAGGCTTTGATTAAGAAAACGTTACAGAAGCTTGAGATCCCGCAGTGCAAACAAATAAAGAAAATTGATTAAGTTCGATTGTCAACAATGAAGTAATTCCATAAAAAGTCGAAAATCCAATATAATCGCAAAATCTAATAAGACCGAGATCTTACGATCACATCATCCACATTCGATTGCGTCACCTAATGCACTAACTGTAAATAAAGACGCAACCGAGGTTTCATGCTAACCAATTCTGTAACATACAGTCAGTCTTTTTCCATCATTCTTATTAAGAATAACCAGTAAATAAAAAATCTCCTGATTTTTTATTCAGGCGAAGAACGACTCATGTAAATATATACATTAGCTTTAATTTATTTAATCATCTTATAATTAAACATTTTTAATTCATTTTAAAATAATAAATTATATTACAATGTTAAAATGATTGTCTTATTTTTTTATGAACATCATCTATTAGCATATAATGCAGAATTAATTCCCCCGTATGAATGTCGAGCGCACTTTCATTAAATTCTAATTTTCTCTTAATTGAGTTAATCTTGCTGACTGTACTTTGAGTACCCGGTAAGTTTTCCAACTCAATCATTTGGTTGTGCCAAACTCTTGATTGTTCTTCTAGACTGGACAATGAACACTCAATCTCATTTTGAATCGTTTTATAATGACCTATTGCAAGAGTTGAAACTCCATCTTCACATATTTTTCTCTTATCATCTTTGTTATCTAATGTGACTTTTGTTAATTTTATTGTGCTTATTTCATGCTCTCTAGATCTAAACATGTACATACTATCACTTTTTTGTTAACCTGTGAACAAACAATTTTTAGATGCTTCAAAAGTAATTTTTTCCAAACAACTTCTTTTAACTCCCTTGTTCCTCTTTACACACTTATCGGGTTCACTAGATGAATTTTGAGATGTGTATGCATACATTTTGGATCGTAGTCCAACAAACTCACTCATCGATCTACCCTGTAATTCATCCTTAAAATAACCTAATCGCTTTTTATTACACCTGTTAAAATTATATAGTGTAGCCAATTCATCTGGATACTCAGATGTGTCAAATTTGGAATCGACATCATCTCGAATGTCTGCATATAAATCATTTGATTTTATTGAGTAAATAAATGAATCAGTGTCCATATAATTTAACTTCAATGCATCCTTAAATTTTGGTTTCATGTATGCATAATGAAAACAATACATTTTCCACTTTGATAACTCCAAGACTATGAAACCTTAGTAAGTTGGTTTATCATAAACATTGGATAATCTATTCATTTGAATAGCATACATGTGTTTACTAAATTTTGTGGCACTGTGAAAATTTGATTTTGCTATTAAGTTTTTGGCACATAATCGAGGACGTCCACCTCTTGGACCTACAGGTGGGGCTTCCCATTCCGTAACTATGTGAACGTCTAAGCGTTTGGAAGAGTCCTCAAGACATTTTCCATAAACAGCATTGTTTAATAGTTACAAAAATCTTTTTCAAAATTATTCTTAGCCCTTGTTCTATGTTCGGTGTTTAAATCAATATACTTTTTAAGCCATGCCTCCTGTTTAAATTGAAAAATGGTGTGAATCTTTTTTACTTTTAATCCATTCATCATACATTGTTGTAATGATCTAATGTGAATTATATATTTTTCTTTATCACGGAAATCGGCTATTAACTTTTGAACTTTTGAATTTTTGGATGGAAGTTTGTTGGCTGGACAGAAAGGTAGATCATTATGTAAGTCGTGCAACGAGTATGGATATTCCAAGTCAACCTCTAGAATATATCCATTCTCGCTGCTTTCTGAAATATTTTCTACATTAAATGTATTTACTTCTGTTTGCTCTAACCATTTGAACTCCCCATATGGAAGCTTTTCTGACAAAGCCACCCATATAGATTATTAGCATCTACATATAATAAAAATTCTGATTGTTTAGTTGGATCAAAATCTTTTAACAATTTGTAATTGGCTTTTGTATACCTATGACTACTTTGAACCAATCCGCCTCGAATACCACTCTGAATATGATTAATCATATCAATATCTGAGGGTATTTCGAAGTTTATTGCTGTTGTTTTTAACATTGCATCCCATGATAAACCTGGAGTAGTTCAGTCTCTGTCAAATTACTATAAAAACTGGTTCCTGGTGAGAGAGAAGTTTCCTCTAGTTTTTGAGTAGAATCCAAATATTCATAAGGAAATATCCATTTTTTTCGAAGTAGAGTGAAATCGGTGATATTTGAAAATTGTGATTTCAACACATTAAAATTATCTTCGTTTAAATTACTTGCAAGAGTGTATAGACTAGAGGAATTGTGGAAGAAGACTGGGATAAAATTCCCAGGCTTAAAATTAAGGTTGCGCCCACTATGTGCTGCCCCTCTAAATTGCCCAGTGAAATGGCAATGGTCTCTCACTCTGTCTATACCTAAGATTACTAACAAAAGTGCGCCCGACATTTCCCCCCTTCTTGCTTACAAACTTATTTAGACTTGCATCCAATGCACACTTTATTTAGTATGCAAATGCTATAGGAACATGCTTATTTACTATTTGTGTACTGTCACTTACATTGAGTGAAAAGGGCTCTAGTATGCATTCAAAGTCTGCATATACTGCGAATGGTATCTCCAGCTGACGTTGAGGATTTGAGAATTTTATCTCAGTCGCACCCTCTTTCGGTCGCTCTGTCACAACGTTGCTGCATCTCTCCGCATGGCGCTTGAACCTACCCTCACTCGTTGAGTAGGATAGGCACTTGTTACAAAAGAATCGTCTCACACTTTTCTTTCCCAATTGAGATGAAAGAAGTCTGAAATTAAAAATAAAAAAAACAAAAATTAGTTTTCAAAAACAATTTTACTCACGCTGAAATATTTTTTAGTCATATAATGTCCATGAATGTCTGCGGTTGGTCCAGCTTTGTACATCAAATTTATATGTTGCTTCAATTCCATTGCAAAAGAGTGTACCAAACACATTGTCGTTTTCCTCATCATACCCAAACACATTTATGCTTATGTGTGGGTTTCGTGATGTAAAATCATTTATTTTTGAAATTTTCATTGGAAACTGTAATCCACTAAAGTCGACTGTGGTGTTGTTTGTGTGGATTATGGGTGAAGATATATCCACTCCATAACCACTGCACCGTTCTCCTTTTTCTCTCGGGTTAAGGGCTGATATTATAGCCCACTTGAAGCAAAAGACATCGTCGTTCTGCACATTGATGACTGCTCTTCTATTTTTATTTTTTTATTTTATTTCCTTGGCAGCTGAAAATGTGCTGATCCCTTCAGAGGCACACATTGGAGCATGTTTAACTCCACTCGAATAATTCGTGTCAATGTCCATCCTGAGTCCTTGTCTTGAAACTGGGACATCTTGGACTTAATGATACATGAATGCGAATCAAAGAGTTCTGATAAATCGGACCTTATCGTAACCAGACTCATCTTACTCTGGAACGATTTTATATCGGTTTGTGTATCATGTTCTTTTATTAACATGTACTCTGCAAACAGTTCAAAATTTATTTTTGAAGCTGTATGGAAGCTTAGTACTCTCTCAATATGATGGAGTAGCGCTAGGCCTGCTTCATTCAGGAATTCATCAGGCATCCTAAGAGCAGCTCCCTCATTTAAAAACATATACTAAACGATACGTCCCTTGTATTCATTAATAATCTGTTTAACTTGTCCAATAACAGGGCGCATCGCAAAGTTTTTATGCTGTTCGGTGCTGACATGGTGATGCCATTGCATATTTGGGGGGAGGTATTGCTCGCAGGAGTTGCAGAAAATAGCATCCATGTTGAAAGTGTAGTTGGCGTTCATTTTGATGAAAATGAATTAATAATGTTTTAACTTTGTTTAATTTTTTCAAGTGTCTTCGTCTTTTTATTTTTTTATTTTTATATTTCACTTTTTCAGTTATAGTATTGATTTTTATTTTTTCAAGTGTTTTCTTTTGTTGAAGGAGATTTGTTAATGTTTTAACTTTGCTTAATTTTTTAAATAATTTTGAACACTGTAACTTTGATAAATGCAGACCGAATCGTTTGAAATACAAACTAGATGTGATCCTTAAGGCTCCACGACACTAGCCTTTGACTCACAAAGTCTAAGAACAAATACATACAAATTATACAAATCTAAGACTCTATTTTTCCGTTAGACTTTAAGTGGACAGACTGAGGGTAGTGTATAGTGTTAAATTTTTACACTCGATCGTGTTACTGTCCTTTTGACCCCCGATCGCTCAAATTTCACTCACAATCGTTTGGTTAAAAACCAAATCGATTGTAACCAAACGATTGTGAGTGGAATTTGAGCGAGACCCCCGTCCCATTTCCTTCCCTTTCGCCTTCCTAGTTTCTTCTCTCAGGATCTGATTTTTTAACGTATTTTTTTTTGATCTGGAAGGAGACTTGTTTGAGATCGCCTCGTAACGGTCGGATGGGACGGGTGGTCTGCGTGTGTGGGAGAGGTTGACACTTGTTCGTTTTTTTCTCTCAGCACTCACTTGCCTTGACCTTTTTAAGTGGGAGGCGGGTGAGTGTGCGATCGCTTCCTCGCACGCGCACAATTTCATGTGGCGGCGTAACCCATTTAATTGGAAAAGGTTGAGTGTCCTGCGATGGGACCCGATCCTGAAGGATCAATTTGCATCCACCCTTCTCAAGTGTCTCCTCGATCCCACCAATTATCTGGTGGGTCAGTGTGGGATCGCTTATGCGCGGCCTTTTCAAGTGGGGGACGGCTGAGTGTGGGATTGCTTGTGCGCTCCGTTGGAACATGATCGTGCGGGATCGATCCCTCGCACGCGCACCCTTTCATGTGGCGGTGTAACCTATTAAATTGGGGGAGGTTGAGTGTCCAATAAAATTTATAGGTGATGTGATATCCATTCTGTATGTTGAACATCTCTGAGGCTTCGATGAAGTTGAGAAGGATGATAATATTGCCCACTTAAAGCAGAAGACGTCATCATTCTCAACATTTATGACTGCCTTTCTCGCTTGTAGCTTCGATGGTAGCTTAAAGTGTTCAGATCCTTTCAAGGGATCACACTTTAAAACAGAGGTGCTTAATTCTATGGCGCACGATCACATTTGTTTTTGTTTTGGCACTTAGCATACGGAGCGGCACACGCCATACCTTCCTAGGGCACACGCCAATTCCTCTTTGTGTTGTTCTGCGTATCGAGCCAAGCCAACAACAATTCCATAGAACTTTTTTTTCTCCTCTTTGTGTAGCTGTGCGTATCGAGCCAAGCCAACAACAATTTCATTGAGTTTTTTTTCTCGCCGCTAATCCCAATGTAATTTGTTCTTTTTTCTACACTGAACACTTTTTCTTCTTTATGGTTGATTCCTTCGCATTCTTTGAGGTAAATTGGTAAATTGAGCGATGAATTAGCAAGTGCCTTTCTCTCAGTGAACATCTTGAAATAAAGCAAAAGTGTTGTTACAAGTGTGCATATGATTTCTCTTATTTGTGTTGGTATATGCACTGCCATAAGGCAGATTTGAGCACCCCTGCTTTAAAATATTCAATTCCACTCTGATTATTCGGATCAGTGTCCATCCACTATCCTTCTCCTGGAATTCATCCATTCTTGTTTTTATGATGGTGACATGCGAATCATAAAGTTCGTCTAAATTGGATCCTATCGTAACCAGATTCATTTTAGACTGGAACGATTTTGTGTCTATTTGAGTACCATGTTCTTTAACTAACATGTACTCAGCAAAAAGTTCGAAATTGACTTTTGATGATGTGTGGGCGCTCAATACCCTTTCCAAATGAGGGAGCAGTGCTTGACCCGCTTCATTTAAAAATTCATTAGGAAATCTTACTGCGGCTCCCTCATTCATAAACATATAGTGAAGGATACGTCCTTTGAATCCTTCACTTATCTGTTTTACTGCTCCATTCACCGGTTGGATTGCACACCTTTTATGTGCTTCGGATCGCACATGTGTGTGCCATTGCATACCTGACGGTAAATAAAAATTGCAGGAGTTGCAGAAAACGGTGTTGGTGTTGTTGGTATTCATGATGATGATGTTGATGTTGTTGTTGATGAATTAATTTTATTTATTTTTTATTGTTTTTGAGTGTATGTTGTATGTATATGTATATTTATATTATAAATAACATTCACTTTTCAACTCGGGTTTTTTATCTTAAATTTGGTTTAACTCTGCGGCGATTTTAAGTGCTTTAGGTAAATATTTGTGTTTTATTATTTGTTTATTTTGAATGTTCAAAATTCACTTTTTAACTTTATGTTAAAATTTGGTTTATATATGATTGTGTTTTATTTTTTGTTTATTTGAATGTTTATATTATAAACAAATTTCACTTAGTATTTTTGGGTATATTGTTAACTTTCACTTTTTAACTTTATGTTAAAATTTGGTTTATATATGATTGTGTTTTATTTTTTGTTTATTTGAATGTTTATATTATAAACAAATTTCACTTAGTATTTTTGGGTATATTGTTAACTTTTATTTTTTTGTTAACTCTGCGACGATTTTAGAACTGCGGTGCGACGGTATTGTTTGGCGGACAAACTAGAAGTGAATGGTAAAACTCATGGACTCTGGTCACCGCACTTGACCAGCTAATTGTTTACCATTTGGGATTCGGATTTTGCATACAACGTAAACCGCATTGAGATACACTTTTATCGGATTGAGCCATTTAACTAAAAGGTATCCCAGCGCGAGCCTTGACTGTGATAATTGTTTGACCTTTTTCGGTGATTGTGTCACAAAGGGAAAGTCAATTGAAGGGTCGCCCATTAGGGAACAATTAGCGTGTACTTGGGAGCAATATCTGTACATGGTTCCGTGTAAACGATCCTTTAAGGATCACTTAGGGAGCAGTTGTGCATCTGTGTTTGCACACAAACGACCTTTTTGACAGATGGCTCGCGCATTAGGGATCAATTAGGGTGCACTTAAGTGCGGTATCTGTATATGGTTCCGTGTAAAAACAACCTTTTTAAGGATCAATTAGGGAGCAGTTGTGCATCTGTGTTTGCACACAAACGACCTTTTTGACAGATGGCTCGCGCATTAGGGATCAATTAGGGTGCACTTGCGCACCTGATTTTGCACACAAACGACCTTTTTGACAGATGGCTTGCGCACTAAGGATCAATTAGGGTGCACTTGCGCACCTGATTTTGCACACAAACGACCTTTTTGACAGATGGCTCGCGCACTAGGGATCAATTAGGGTGCACTTGCGCACCTGATTTTGCGCACAAGTGACCTCTTTGACAGGTGGCTTGCGCATTAGGGATCAATTAGCGTGCACTTAAGTGCGGTATCTGTATATGGGTAAGTGCTTGTGTAAGATTGTAGGCTTAAGGAATCAATTAGGGTGCACTTGCGCACCTGATTTTGCGCACAAGTGACCTCTTTGACAGGTGGCTCGCGCATTAGGGATCAATTAGCGTGCACTTATGTGGATTGTTGAGAAATGACCTTTTTGAGATAGGGAAACTTCCGGTGAGGGTCGCGAATTAGGGATCAATTAGCGTGCACTTAAGTGCGGTATCTGTATATGGGTAAGTGCTTGTGTAAGATTGTAGGCTTAAGAATCAATTAGGGTGCACTTGCGCACCTGATTTTGCGCACAAGTGATCTCTTTGACAGGTGGGTCGCGCATTAGGGATCAATTAGCGTGCACTTATGACTTCCGGTG
>VNJO01012996.1:0-21493 GCA_008042535.1 Drosophila tani | reverse complement strand
ATCAGTAATTCTACAGTTTCCATTTTTTCAAAAAGTATTTTGAAAAATAGTATTAGGAAAAATCCGAACTGAGCGGTTGTTTCGGTTTTGTTTTCAATCTGCGCACTTTTCCAAGCAATACTGATGACTGACATGCGTTGGATATTGTTGGGGATATATAAATATATCCTTAGCATGCAGATTAAGATGTCTAAATCGGCAAAAGTAATATATATATACTTCCTTAAGGGGCCGAATCAGAATCGGGATTAATTCAACCACTGAAGTGCTTATTGCCTAAATACATTAAAAGGAACAAATTACAAATTAAATACCAATGGAACATAAATGCGAATTGTGCCCTTTCATGGGCACATCTAGTAAATCATTAAACGGGCACAAAAAGAGAAATATGCTAAAAACAAAGCAATTAAACCATTTAAAAGGTGTGGCAGAGAATAAAATAAAAGAAAATGTACTTATTGCCTAAATACAATAAAAGGAAGACATTAATGCGGTGCTTGAAAAACCACAGTTGTGTGGTTTTATAGGGAAAAACTTTAAAGTCCTAAATGCTCACAAAAAGGCCCCGCCTATGGAGACCTTGGATCTTTGTCAGTCCAAAATTAGACAATTTTAGACAGAATATCAGCCGAATTAAAAAAAAAAACAAAATCGGAGAACGAGGATATGGATCTTTGCCAGTTCAAATTTAGACAAAATATCTGGCCACGTGCTGAATTTTAGTAATATGTTTCAGTAAAATCAGTCGAAGTGAGTAGACATCCCAAACGTCAACAAAAAAGCAAGAAAAAAAAACGAATAAAAACGCGAATTGAAAAGTGCGATCTGCGACTTGCGGCGAATTCAAATTGCGCTATAGCGAATGCGGTAGCCATGTCCATGCCACATGGGAGCCAAGCTAGTGCGAGAAAGGCGACCATGGACCTTCTGATATTAACCGCTATGTTCGACCAAAAAAATTAAATAAATGCGGCGTGGCAGCTCGGAGTGGACTGCGCCATGGTTGCCCAGCAGGTTCGAAGCAATTAATTAAAAAAAATGTTAAATGAATAATAACTAAAAATATAATGAAGCTACCACATCCGACAAGAATGGATCTAAAAAACACGATCCGTCCAAAGATACCACACCATAGGAAAGGCACTGGCCACAAGTCGCCAGCCGCCAGCCACCAGCCGCCAGCCACCCCGCTCCGCAGGTCCGAGCCGCACAGGCGCCGGTGGCTGTATGAATTTAAGCTGCCGCGGCAACTGAAATATCGGGTGGTGTTGGACTAGGTCGTAACACCGCGCTGCAGAGCGATCAGGCTGCCCAGGCTGCCGCCCAATGAGACCTCCATGTCTGACCAGGCCGTCGTGCGCATCAGGCGCCTATGGAACGACCTGCACAGCGAGAACTATCAAAAATGATCAAAAATCAAAACGCGGCTTATTTGGAGCGACAGCGGAGATAGCTAACGGCTATGGCATTGGCCATCCAGAAGCCATCTCCAAAATCGCTGAGATAAATATAAACGTAAACGAAAATAATATAAAAATAAAAATCAGTATGGAAACAACCGCCATATCCGACCAAAAAAATTAAATAAATGCGGCGTGGCAGCTCGGAGTGGACTGCGCCATGGTTGCCCACCACAGCAGGTCCGAAGCAATAATTAAAAAAAATGTTATATGAATAATAAACAAGAATATAATGAAACTACCACATCCGGCTAGAATGGATCTGAAAAACACGATCTGTCCAAATATACCAGACCATTGGACAGGCATTGGCCACAAGCCGCCAGCCACCAGCAGCCAGTCGCCAGCCACCAGCCGCCCAGCTCCGCAGGTCCGAGCCGCAGAGGCGCTGGTGGCTATATGAATTTAAGCTGAAATTTCGGGTGGTGTTGGACTAGGATGCCAACTCGGACGGAACGAGAAGTTAACAGCCTCTGTTAACCTTAACATAACTTAGTTTTGCCGCTTGAAAATAGAATGGTTAACGAATTCGCTATTATTCTATCCAAGATTTGAACCTTTTTTTAAGTATATTTTATCAGGGATTTTGTAATCCGCAGACCTTGCCACACTGGCAGTGTTATCGATTAGTATCGACTAATAAATACAAGCATATTCGATATAATAAATTTGCAACCGTTCATCATGGCGATCTGAGAGAAAAATCTGTGGAAAATCTTGTAAATAATCATAAAATTTGTAATTCTTGCGAATGCAAATGCAATTTCGCGAAACGTGAGTTTGAAACAAATGCTGCGCGAGATTCGAGGTGGCCACGCCGCTTTGGCCCAGTAACAAGTGCCTCGCGTGTGTGTCTGCGGCGGCAAAAAACCCAAATGTAAAAATATATAACAAAATCCAACTCCCCCAAGACTGTGCAAAGGTAGCGACCCCTTGTGGGTGTTTTGGGGTGTGCCATTAAGTGCTAGCACACGGGCCCGGTGCCGTGGTGTGCATTTTGAAATAATAAATAAATTTCGTACAATAAAAAGTGGAAAAAAGTGCAAAAAAAAAAACTATGATTGCATGCGAGAAGTGGAGAGACAGAGGAGGACGGCTGGCTGCCGAGTAGAAGCTGGCGAATGCAACACACGCGCCACCTGCATGCCTCCCGCTCGCACTTACGCTCCGAGTAAGCGCGCCCTTAAGCGAGCGTGCTGCGTGCGAGTGAGAGGACGCCTGTGGCGTGTCGTAGCGACCAGCAACTGCATGGCAGCCTGAGCGTTTTTCTATATTTTTTGTGTATTTTCGGTGTGTGAAAACACACAGGGAATGTACAAAAAATGTGGAATTTTAATTGAAACGCGAACGCTATCAGTGATTAATGTAATTCTAACGTCTAATTCCACACAACCAGACACAGGCAACCAGCAGATGCTCGGCGATAAACTGAAATAGTGAGGCGCAAGCGAAAAACTGCGGCGGAAGCAGAAACGCGAACGCGAATCGCAACGCACAAAGTGTGTGTGCAAAAACAACGAACAATAACAAAAGGAAGGCGAGTGCAGCGTGGGAGTGGATTAACTCGCCCGAGGAGCGTGCGGAGCACACAGGACTGCAAAGTGGCGTCGCTACTGGATATCAGGGCTGGGGCAGCAGCGGCGTCCATGTCCAAGGGGCACCAAGGGCGGCACACCAAGAAGCACAACCGCACCACAACCACGAGAGCGCAGCAGCAGCAGCAGCAGCAGCAGCCGCAGCAGCCGGTGTGGTGTCGTCAACTGTGGCCTTAAGCATGTAGTAAGTACTGGCTTTGAATCTCCCATTGAACTCGGAGTACTCATCATCTGGTGGGATCCACCCTCTAACCAGGTCTTGCAGCACAGAACCCGTTCTCTAACAAGCACAAGACACAGGGAGACAAGGTACCACTTACCACTCGAGGAATAAACTCACACAAAACCAACTCAACACCAATGAAA
This sequence comes from Drosophila tani, assembly GCA_008042535.1. Lineage (NCBI taxonomy): Eukaryota > Metazoa > Arthropoda > Insecta > Diptera > Drosophilidae > Drosophila > Drosophila tani. The sequence goes on along the minus strand of VNJO01012996.1, from coordinate 18,069 downwards.
AATGTCACAAAGAGGTAAGCGTGGTAATCAGCATCACCACCAGTCGCACCATCCGCCGCCGCAGCAGCAGCAGCGCAAGGATGTTGAACCGCAGCCGCCGCCCACCAAGCGGCGCAAAGGTAGGCCGCCCAACGGAGCTACCACGGCAGCAGTAGCTGCTGCAGCCGCCGCCGCATCAGCGTGTGAAGCGGGAGCGGGAGCAGCAGCACCTGCTGGCTTAGAGCGGGTTCTAGGTCTACCTCAGAGCAACAGCAGCAGCAACAGCAACAGCAACAAGCATGGAGAGCAACAGGGGGAGCCGGAGCCCGAGATGGCGGGAGGAAGCGAGGGAAGAGCCGGAGCCGGAGCCGGTGCCGTCAGCAAATCAAAGTCAACGAAGCTGGCGAGCAAGTCGGCGAGCAAGTGCAAGTCGCAGGGTGGTGCGAGTACGAGCAGCTCGTGGCAGGCGAGGTCTGTGGCAGACATCAAGATGTCGAGTATCTACAATCGCAGCTCCACCGAAGCCCCAGCTGAACTCTATCGGTAAGGAATGACTGGATGAAGGGGCTCCAATGCGACACTATAACTCTCTCTCCCCTTGCAGCAAGGATCTCATTAGCGCAATGAAATTGCCAGACTCTGAGCCGTTGGCCAACTACGAGTATTTAATAGTGACGGACCAGTGGAAGCAGGAATGGGAGAAGGGCGTCCAGGTGCCCGTCAACCCCGACTCTCTCCCGGAACCCTGCGTCTATGTTCTGTCCGAGCCTATTGTGTCGCCAGCACATGACTTTAAGCTGTGAGTTTGGGTCTCTGCTTAATCCAGTCCAGTTCCTGATCCCCTCTTTTTCCGCTCCCCCACAGTCCGAAGAATCGCTATCTGCGCATTACCAAAGACGAGCACTATACGCCGGAGCTGCATTACCTGACGAATGTCGTTGCTTTGGCGGAGAACACATGTGCCTATGACATAGATCCCATTGACGAGGCCTGGCTGCGCCTCTACAACGGCGATCGTGCCCAATGCGGTGCTTTTCCCATCAACGAGACGCAGTTTGAGCGCGTCATTGAGGAGCTGGAGGTGGGTTTCGTCCCTAGTTCCCCTTATACACCCAGTACTGACTTTTGCTTGCTCTTTAGGTTCGTTGCTGGGAACAGATACAAGTCATACTTAAACAGGAGGAGGGCCTGGGCATCGAGTTCGACGAGAATGTCATCTGCGATGTCTGCCGCTCGCCCGACTCCGAGGAGGCCAACGAAATGGTATTCTGTGATAATTGCAATATCTGCGTGCACCAGGCCTGTTACGGCATCACGGCGATTCCATCAGGTAAGCTTGGAACTCACTTTAAAGTGACCTGAAAGTGGGTCCGGACTCTTATTATCTCTTCTGCCTTCCAGGACAATGGCTATGTCGCACCTGCTCGATGGGCATCAAGCCGGACTGCGTGCTCTGTCCGAACAAGGGCGGCGCCATGAAGTCAAACAAGTCGGGCAAGCACTGGGCCCACGTCTCGTGCGCTCTGTGGATACCCGAAGTGAGCATTGGGTGTGTGGACCGCATGGAGCCCATCACGAAAATCTCGAGCATTCCCCAGTCGCGCTGGTCCCTCATCTGTGTGCTCTGCCGCAAGCGGGTGGGCAGCTGCATCCAGTGCTCGGTGAAGCCCTGCAAGACGGCCTACCACGTGACCTGTGCGTTCCAGCATGGCCTGGAGATGCGTGCCATCATCGAGGAGGGCAACGCCGAGGATGGCGTCAAGCTGCGATCCTACTGCCAGAAGCATAGCATGAGCAAGGGCAAGAAGGAGAGTGGGCATGGGCATGGGCATGGCCATGGCGGAGGCAGTGCCTCCGTGGCCAGTGCCATGCACAAGGCCAACAAGTACGGCGGCAGTGGGTCGAGTGGGAAGGCCGACGACGGGCATCATGCGGCGGGCACAGCAGGCGAGGACTCGCGCAGGCGGAAGAACCATCGCAAGAACGACAGCATGACCTCCGAGGAGCGCAACCAGGCCAGGGCCCAGCGGCTGCAGGTGGGTTTAAAGCCTCACGAAGGCACTGATCAGGCACTGATTGATTTCCCCTTGCAGGAGGTGGAGGCCGAGTTCGACAAGCATGTCAACATCAACGACATCAGCTGCCATCTGTTCGATGTGGATGACGACGCCATCATTGCCATATACAACTACTGGAAGCTGAAGCGGAAGTCGCGGCACAATCGCGAGCTGATCCCGCCCAAGTCCGAGGACGTGGAGATGATTGCCCGCAAGCAGGAGCAGCAGGATATGGAGAACCACAAGCTGGTGGTGCACCTGCGGCAGGATCTGGAGCGAGTGCGCAACCTCTGCTACATGGTCAGTCGAAGGGAGAAGCTGTCGCGCTCCCTCTTCAAGCTGCGCGAGCAGGTCTTCTACAAGCAGCTGGGCGTGCTCGACGAGATGCGGTTGGAGAAGCAGCAGCAGCAGCAGCCGCCGCAGCAGCAGCAGCAGTCGAAGCCGGACGAGAAGCAGCGCCCCGCCATGGATCTGGAGGCCGTGATCTATGCCAACGATGGACCCACGCTGTACGATCGCTTCTACAGCTCTGCGGGAGGAGAAACTGTGCCGGCGCAGTACCAGGACCTGAAGTACATCCTCGAGCAGCTGATGGGTAAGCTCCAGAGTGGTAAGCAGCCGCGTGGCCGTGCCTCTCAGTCGCCCACCAAGCGCAGGCAGCAGGCAGCAGCGGCCAAAGCCCCCCCGTCGTCGTCCCCCAGCAAGAAGCTCAACAATGGCGCCCTCAGCTCGCGCACATCCTCGCCGGAGAAGCCAGCGACGGCGGGGAAAGGGGTTCCCACTGCCGGTGCCAAGGTGCGGGGCTCGCCGCCCGGGAAGCTGCCTTCGGGGAGGCGTGCCTCGAAGAGCGAGGCGGCGACGGCGGCGACGTCGTCCCAAAACCGAATCAATCAGAATCAGCATCAGCAGCATCAACAGAATCCAGCGCACTCCTCCCGCCCCCGCCGCAGCAGTGCGTCCTCCCATTCGTCGAGCGGCAGCTCATCATCGGCTGATTCCAGCTCGGCGAACGGCAGCAGCAGTTCCGACAGCTCCTCGGGCAGTGAGTCCGGGAGTGATAGCTCCAGCTCCAGGGCCAGTGCCGCCAGTGCCGCCCGGCGAAAGTCCTCCTCCTCGGGAAGTCCCCTCAAGAAGCAGAGCTACGCCCGCTCCGTGGAGCAGCGGCAGAAGCAGCGACAGCGGCGTCAAAGTGAGGCGGCTGCGGGTGCGTCTGCAGCGTCTCCGGCTTCCAGGTCCGGCGGCGGCAGTAGCTCCAGCGACGACGACGAAGACGAGCGCCGAAGGAACAGCAACAGCAAGCCAGTACCTAGCAGCAGCAGGACCAGCAGCCAGCAGCAGCCCACTAAGTCAAAGCCAAGCGCCTCCGAAGCCGGGTCCGGTGCGGCGGCGAGAAGAAAACTGTCCACCACGGGACACGGAACACGAGGCCTTGCCCAGATGGACAGGGATGCCGAGGAGAGCCTGTCGAGCGACGAAAGTGAAGAGCTGCTGCCTCTAAGGGGCAGCGAAAGGCAGCAGCAGCAGGCAAGTCGCAAGATGGGCCAGCACATATACTCCGACTCGGAGAGCAGTTCCTCGGCGCAGGAAAAGGATCCGGATCCGGATCCGGATCGGGAGGAGCAGGCAGCGGTGGAGAGCAATGTGAGCGACTCGCAGAACCAGCAGACGATCAGGACGAAGGCGGCCATGAAGGAGTTTGTGCCGGGCACAGGGGCAACCTCTACACCTCGCCAAGCGCCGACCAAGGCAAAGGCGGCGAAGGATGCAAAGGAAGGAGCCACCAGCGCCAAAGCCAAGAGCAACTCCAATGCCAAGTTGCCATTTCCCGCGGATCTGCTGGTGGTGCCCCAGCGGCAGGCGGCCAAGAAGGCCTCGGAGAACATGCGGTCCACCAACCTGGCCGCCGCCCTGCAACCGGAAGTCAACGAGCGGGTCAGGGAGCCCATGGAAACCTCAACCTCAACCTCAGCCAGTGGCAAGAGCAAGCCCAAGGAAGCGGCGGCAGCAGCCTCCTCGGCGCCGGACAAGCCCAGTCTCGAAAAGGGTCGGCCCAAGGAGCAGGCCCAGAAGGCGGGCGCCAAGGGCTCCGACAATGCGCCGGCGCCGGCGGAACGGGGCAAGCGCGGCAGACCGCCCAAGGTGCCGAGAGAGGTGCCAAATCCTCCTCAGTCTTCCAAGGAGAAGCCCAGCACAGCGCCTGCACCTGCTCCTGCGCCCGCACCCGCGCCTCCTGCCGAAGCAAAGGCCACACCAAGTCAAGCCTCAGCCAAGTCCAACTTTGCCGTGTCCCTGGTGCCGCAACGCCAGGCGGCCAAGAAGGCGGCGGAGCAGCTGAAGAGCAGCAAGCCCGTGCAGGAAGCCTTCCCAGCGGCAAGTGAGGCCTCGGAGAAGGAGAAGGAGTTGGTGACGACGGCGCCGGCTGGCCCTGGTGCTGTTCCCACCACACCCGTCAAGCCCAACAGGCGAACCTCCTTGAAGGAGGCCTCCACCACGCCCAAGGAGACCTCAGGGAATAGGAGAAAGTCCAAGGAGGATGTGCTAGTGACGCCCGTTAAGGCGCCGGCGTCGCAGGTCAAGCGCCGCGTGGCCCCGCCCAATCTCTCCAGCTCTAGTTCGGGCGACAGCGACAGTTCCAGTTCCTCCAGCAGCTCAGGCAGCTCGGGCTCCAGTGGCAGTGGCAGCGACTCTGACAGCGAGTCCCAGGCCAGCGATGCGGAGAAGTCTGTGCCTGTGCCTGTGCCCGTGCCTGCGCCTGCTCCTGCACCTGTACCCCTAAATGTGCCAAAGCGTTCACCTCGCAAGTCTGTGGACAAACCAGTAACCGTTGCGCCCGCTCCACCACCGCCTCCGCCCACGCCCTCTCAGCCGCCAGCCACGCGAACGCGTCAGAACTCCACCACGAAATCGCCAAAGAGAGCACCACAGAAGACAGTTCCAGCTCCCGCTCCCGAGGAAGTGCCACCCAGTACGCCCACCAAGCGTCGTTCCTTGGGTTCCCTGGATGAGGGCGCCAAGCAGCAGCAGCAGCAGCAGGCTCAGGCGGAACAGACCACCAAGAGGGCCACGCGTGGCTCCAAGTCTCGTCCGCCCTCGCCCACAGTCAAGGCCTCGCCAGAGAAGACAACTCCCGCTTCGCGTCGCAAGTCCCGGGCGGATGAGTCGCCCAAGAAGGTGGCGAACCTGGAGCACGAGATTAACCAAAGGAAGGCGGCCAGCGGCAAGGCGAACAGTGCGCTGGACAAGCTGCTCAACAAAAAGCAGCAGCAGATGAACCATGCGGCGCCAGTCACCACCTCGCCACCAAAGTCACCCACGCCGCCGCCTGCCTCCTTACTCACCAAGGATAAGGATAAGGAGCAGCTGCCAGAACTGGAAGCGCAGGTACAGCCTGAACCCGAGCCCGAGCCCGAGCCAGAGCCCGAACCCGAGCCAGAGCCGGAGACTGCAGCCGAGGCCGGTGAGCTGCCCATGGACATTGATGAGGAGCTGACCATAGCGCCGACGCACACCCAACTCTCGGCCAATGCCAGCAAGCTGGCGGACATCATAGACGACGAACGTCCGCCGGCTGCTCCGCTTCCTGCCTCTCCCACACCAACGCCCACCTCAAATGACGAATTGTCCGATGCCGGCAGCGATCTCAGCGAACGTCGGCGCATTCGCTGGCGCTCCAGGCGGCGCCGAAGGAGACGCAGCCACGAGCCAGACGAGGAGCACACGCACCACACCCAGCACCTGCTCAACGAGATGGAGATGGCCCGGGAGCTGGAGGAGGAGCGCAAGAACGAGCTGCTGGCGAATGCCAGCAAGTACTCCGCGTCCACATCCTCGCCGGCAGTCACGGTCATTCCGCCCGATCCCCCGGAGATCATAGAACTGGACTCGAACTCGGCCAACTCGGGCGGGGAGCAGCACCAGCATCAGCAGCAGCAGCAGCAGGTTCAGGATCAGTCCCTGCCTCCGCCGCTGCTGGTGCATTCCCCAGCGACACAGCAGCAGCTCCTGCCGCCCCTAATGCCAAATGTCGATCACCTGACGGCACCTGGTTCCGGCCGCTGCGTCCTGGAGCCCATTGTGGACACCATACTCGAAATGGAGGACAGCAAGTTCGCCAACAACTTTGCCTCGAGTCTGGCCAGCGTTCTGAATCCCCCGAACCCCGGCCACATGAGTCTCCTGGGCTCCAGCCTGGACAGCCGGGGCAAGGACATCTGCGAGGAGGACAGCACTCAGGCCACGCGAAATTTATTAGAGAAACTGCGCAAGACCAAGCGCAAGCAGCAGGATGACTGCTGCTCCAAGGAGGCAGTGGACCTGCTGCCGCCGACCCCGCAAATACCCTCGGTGTTTCCCTTTCACAATGCAGCTGATCCGGAGGATATCATCCATGCCCAGAAGGAGCAGCAGCAGCAGCAGCAGCAACTGCAGCAGCAGCAACAGGCGCAGCAGCAGGCACAGGCCCAGGCCTGCCTCTATGGCAACTCATCGGGTCCCAACTCGGTGGCCTCGCTGACCATCAAAGACTCCCCCATGACGGCCAACAGCGGAAGCTATGCCAACAGCCTGACCAACACGCCCAATGCCACGCCCACCAACAACAACGCCCAGATGGGCAACAATCTGGGCGGGGCCAGCGGCTTCCAGGTGAACTTTGCCAACTCCCAGCAGGCGCCCACGCTGAGCCTCTTCATGGACAAGTCGCCGCTGCAGAAGGGAGCATGCCCCCTCTCCAGCAATGGCGGTGGAGGTGCAGGTGCTGGACCACCTGGAGCCACCCCGGACTTTGTGGACCTGGCGGCGGCGGCGGTGAAGAACAGTTTGGGCAGCTATCGCGGAGCAGCAGCCGTGCCCACGCAATCAGGCGGAACGGGAGGAACAGGAAGCGGCGGCCACAGTGGCAACAACAAGATGAACGACTACGATGAGAACACACGCATGCAGTCGCCGTTCGGCCGGATACCGTGGAACGAGAACGATCTCATTGCAGAGCGAAGGAGCAGCTCGCCGAGCTCCGTGTCCGAGTCAAACGATCCACCGCCTTCGGCTGCCGTGGCAGCTGCAGCGGCCTCAGCGGCCCGCACTCTGGCCCAGCTGGAGACCTGCAAGAACTTCTTCAACAACTATCCCAGTGGCAACGGCGGACCGAACAGTGCCCCGAACGCAGCGGCGCCCTTCAACCATGCGCCTCTGGTGAATGGCATCGATGCCATTCCCATGTTCAACACGGCTCCAGTGCCGCCACAGCAGACGACGCCAACGCACCAACAGCAGCAGCAGCAGCAGCAGCAGAGGACTCCCAACAGTCAGTACAATGGGGGCATCTATCCCCAGCTGGCGGCCATGATGCATCCGCAGACAACGCCCACGGACACATCGCCCAGCCTGTATGGCAATGGGGGAGTGGTGCCCGCTCTACCTCCGCCTCCCCAGGCCCAGACCCAGTACTCGGGCACACCCTACTCCACGCCCAGCCTGGGCATGCTGCCCGTGCCACAGCCTGCTCTGCCACCCGTGCCCGTTTCCGTTTCCGTTCCCATTCAGACCACGCCAAATCATCAGCAGCTGGCCATGACCTCGCCGGTAGATGCCGGCAAGATGCCTTCCTATCCCGGCCAGCTGCTGAGCAGCTGTGCTGAGGCGCAGGCACAGGCTGTGGCCGCCTCCATGATGCCACCAACGCCGCCAGTGCCAGTGGCGCCTAAGGATTCGCCTAACAAAAGGGGCAGCGGCAGCTCATCCAAGAAGCAGTCGCACAAGTCCCCGCAACTGCCGCAGGGTAAGTCGCCTGGAAAGTCACCAAGGCAGCCACTGCAGCCACCCACTCCCCCCGCACCGCCTCCGGTGGTGACCTTGCCGCCCACGAAGTACGACCCGCAGACCCACACGTTGCAGGGCAAGCCGCGGCAGCGTGCGCCGCGCGGAAGCGCAGGGACTGGAGGTCAGGGAAGAGGCCGGGGTAGGGGACGCGGGCGAGGACGTGGAGCGGGAGCGGCCAGTGGCATGGCGATGTCCCTGCAGCAGCCGATGACCGACTACGGCAGCAACACGCACATCGTCAACAACCTGGTGGGCACGCCCTTCGAGTTCAACAACTACGACGACGACATGGCCGGACCGGGCGTGGAGAATCTTCAGTCGCTGAGGGATCGGAGAAGGAGCTTCGAGCTGCGCACGGCAAGGGGACAGGCCAAGCCGCCACCCACCACACCGAATACGGCGACGGCCACGAATCCGCTGCTTCATCCCGTTTTGCCAGGACCCGTGGACATGCGGACGTACAACCTGGGCTTCGAGGCGCCGCACAGCACGGCCTCCCAGGAGGCGTATCAGAACAACCTGCTGGGCGCCTTCGACTCGGGCACCGCCGACCAGATGCTCAGCGAGTTCGACGAGGACGACGAGCGGCAGTTCCAGTCGGCGCTGCGAGCCACTGGCACGGGCACCTCGCCCAGCAAGCAGCCGGCAGCCCCAGTGGCGCCTCCATCAGCTCCTCCTAACCCAGCACCAGCACCACCTGCAGCTGCAGCGAATCTCCTCCTGCACTCGACGGAGGCGAATCAAATGGCTCCGAGTGCGATCGTCTCGGGCGCTGCCACGCACCTGGTGGAGGGTTCGCTCGTGGAGGCCTCCCTGGAGGCCACCTCGGAGGAGGTATCCATCGACTCGGACACCACCACTCTGACGCTGAACACCAAGCACGCCGCCATGAAGCTGAAGATCAAGAGTCCGCTGACCTACGGCGAGCACTACAACGCGATGGCCAACAGCAGCAGTCTGACGCTGGCCAGCACCCTGGTGCAGTCTTCCAATGCGGTGCAGACGACAGTGTCCACCTCCACCGTGGTGAGTGCCTCGTCCGTGGGCAGCGGCAACTCGCGGCGCATGCGGAAGAAGGAGCTGCTCAGCCTGTACGTGGTCCAGAAGGACAACCTCAACGACGACAGCTCCTGCGGCCTGCCGGCGGCCTCCGACAGTCTGCCGCTGGACACACACCTGCTGCGGAAGTCCGAGGAGGATGAGGAGCTCTCTGCCGCCGGCAACGGATCCAAACGCTTCAAGAAGAACTCGAGCAGCCGGGAGCTGCGCGCTCTGGACGCCAACTCGGTGCTGGGGGAGGAGCAGTTGCTCTCCGGCGCAGCGGGAGGAGGTACGGGAGCAGCGTCCGGCGACGGCCGGCGGCGTAGCGCCTGCAGTTCCGGCAGCAACAACGACAACAATGGCAAGACAGGAGCCGCGAGCAGTGCAGGTAAGCGTCGCGGACGAAGCAAGACCCTCGAGAGCAGCGAGGACGATCACCAGGCGCCCAAGCTCAAGATCAAGATCAGGGGTCTGACCTCGAACGAGACTCCTGCGGGGCTCTCCAACTCGAGTGAGGGCCAGAGCTATAGCTACGAGATGACGCGACGCGCCTGTCCGCCCAAGAAGCGACTCACCAGCAACTACAGCACGCCCACGCTGGAGGACATCCGGCGGGACTCGATGAACTACCGCAAGAAGGTGATGCAGGACTTTGACAAGGGCGAGGACAACGGCAAGCGCGAGGGCCTGGCCCAGGAGGAGGAGTCCCTGCTAATGCCCCCCATGCCCGTGCCCAGCAAGCGACCCAAGTCTTCCAAGCCCAAGAAGGACAAGAAGGAGAAGAAGCGCCTCAAGCAGCAGCAGCAGCTGATCCTGAGCAACAGCTCCACCACCACCATGACCACCACACTGATTGAGAACACGGCCAGTGCCTCGCCGGGCGACAAACCCAAGCTGATCCTGCGCTTTGGCAAGCGCAAGACGGAGACCACCACCAAGATGGAGCAGCAGCCGGAGGCGGCGGCAGCGGCGGCACCCCTGCGTCTCAAGATAGCCCGGAACCTGACGGGTGGCGGCTACATAATCGGCACCAAGGCCGACAAGAAGGACGAGCCGCCGCCTCCGGTGGAGACCGCGTCCCCGGTGACAGACCACCTGCCACTGATGACGCCTCTGGGCGAGGCCTCGCCGCAGGGCCTGCTGCTCAACAGCTTTACGCCGCACTCGCAGAACGCGAACGCCTCGCCAGCCCTGATGGGCAAGGACACGGGCACGCCGTCGCCGCCCTGCCTGGTGATAGACTCCAGCAAGAGTGCCGACGTCCATGACTCGACCTCCCTGCCCGAGGGCGGCCATGGGGGGGTGCCTGTGTCCCTCGTGGGCGCCACCACACCGCTGTGCGTCAACGTTGGCAACTACGAGAACAGCAACAACTCACTGCCCTCGGCCAGTGGCACCGGGTCTGCGTCCAGCAACTCCTGCAACAGCAACTCGAACAACAACAACAGCAGCAACAGCAACAATAACAATAACAGCAGCAGCAGCGGCAGCGGAGGAGGCCCTGCCGCCGGCGGAGGAGGCAGTTTACTTCCATTGAAAAAAGACTGTGAGGTTAGATGATAATCATAGTAAGCGAGAGTGCTTTCCCATGCCCTTCTCGATTCCCTCGATCCCTTCCCTCAGATCAGTGTCCTTTATCGAACTTTAATTTGTACAGTTAGCTCGTAAGGCCCTCTCCTCCACCTCCTCCATATCCTCCTCCTCCCACTCTCTTTTATCTGTCCGTCACTGGTTTGTTATGATGAAACACACACAAGATATTACCTATATATACCCTATAATATATATATATTTGATTAACTGCAATTTGATTAATGAAAGCAAAAAAAGTAAAGCTAAAGTAAAGCTAAATTGTACATTTTTAGTGAAGAGTGAAGCATCCTCCGTACGTTTAAGGTTCTTGTAAATTACTGTATTAAAGTTTCGAAGATATAGAAGAAACAAGAAGTCTAACCTAACGATCCAAAAATGCTCTTGGTTTAGGTCACCCATAAGTCCTTCCACACGCCTCTCGTCTACTCACTAAACAAAACGAAGAAACGATGATCGATGAAGCCAGCATATACACACATACACACACACACTATTTATTAATAATTATTTAATAAAATGCGTAAAGTAATCGTAATATATATATATACAAGTATATATATTAGCAAAAACTGTTAAATGCGTGCAAAAAAGAGTAACAACAATTTCAACAATTGTAGCGATAGTCATTAATTGTAGTTCTTAGCGAAAATCAAAGTCGGTAGTGGCCGCAATCTAAGTGCATATAAAGCTCCCTGTTCCCCGTTCCCTGTTCCCGGTTCCCTCCTCTACCCGAACCTCTACCTATAGGGAGATGAACAAGAAATTAACAGAAATATTTGTATTTTAGGTGTAAGAGTAACAGCAAACGTATCGAAAAGCTCCATAAATTAAATTGGTTTATAATTCTCTTTGTTCTCTTGCGTTTTTTTTTTGTATTTAAATATTTTTTTGAAAGTGTTGAAGCAATAGTAAAGTAGGCAAACAAATAAAAACAACGTACACTGGTTTTCTATAAGCAAAGGTGCCTCTGCCAAGTCACAAACACAAACAAAAAATAAAACACACACAATCTAAGCCCCAGGAGGACGGACCCTTCTTCAATCGGTGTGATTGCATTCCAGATTCCGATGCCGGAACGATAGATACACATGGGTCCAGTCCAGTCCAGAGAGTAGAGTCCGCTTAGATCTCCAAACGAATCAACAAAAATGCTCCTTTGTCGCCAATAGTTTTATTAATTATGTATTGTGTACTTTCTCATTGACTGGGGCGGGCGAGAACAACAATTACAAGTTTTCGAAAACACACACATTTCAAGGAACACGGAACACACACACACACCACACACACACACATGCAACAAATATTTATTCCAAAATATTAAGAAACCCACAAACAAAAACAAAAACAAAACAAAATAAAAGGCAAAAACATAGAGGATAATTATGATAAATGTGTAAAGGGAGGAGAGTACATTTAAAAAGGTTAACGATATTTGTGTAATTGTAAATAATTGTGCGCGACAAAATGTTTTTAATTAATACCATTACGTTAACTTTAATTATTAATTAATGATTATTAATTTTAATTCTAGTTTTTAGCAAAAATTTAATAAAAGCAAAAAGCCTTATTTAAAAACAAAACATCCCACAGCTGCACAATATTTTATTTCGTATTTTAGTCGATCTACTTACCATATACTATAACTCCGTTAGTGAGGGCAATACATGCGGTCAATTAATGCGAGGGCCAAGGAGAGCCTGGAATAGCGCTGGTTGGATGAGGTCCTGACACGCCCAAGCAATATGCGTGGGAATTGGGTGGGTGAGACCATCATCGAGAAATCACAGCGCGCAGACCAATTAGGCCTAGATATAGATGGGCTAAAGTTAACTTGGCTCTAAGAAGGGGAATGTAATCTATGTATGTATGTAGCAAAAGGTGTAAATACTAAGAATTAAGCCAAGTTTGAGTGTGGGTAAGATAGGAAAACCAGCGCCAATAGTTACATATGAGAGAACTCCTTGAGAGTATCGGACAAACCTCTAATGAATATGCCTATGACATTACAATTTACGACTTTACACAGCAAATACTTAGATGTTTAAGCAGAAGCTCCTCCTAATTAAGAACAAGTATGGAAGTATTACTAATGAAATTATAATTGCTAATTGAATAAGTGTTGGCGCGCTGAAATAGGGCAAATATATTCTTTGACCATCTGAAATCTCAAGAAGTATGTACTAGCCGAATAAGAAACAATCTTAGCAAATGCAAAAGTGACGTGTAAAATAGTTTAAGTACGATTTTTGGTATTTTTAAGAGCATATTATAGTGTGTTAAATATTTATTGGATCAACAAAGTAAACAAAGTAAGCACTGTAAAAAAGAACTCGTGTAAAAATCAATCAACCAACCAACCACTAGTAAAGCTAAGTTGTATTATAAATACGGAAAATATAGCAGAAATTATACATAAATTAAAACGATGCAATTCGATTCCCTCTCTTTTATTGGTTAAGTATGTTTTAAACCAGAGGTGTGCTTAATTTATTAAGCAATTAATTTCTTAATTAAATGCTCATTACCTTTGCTCATTCTTTTCGATTTCAGCTCTGAAAAAAATGAAGTGCCAGGCGAACAGAAATGTCAGCTGGCAACGCCTTAATCGGAGCGCGCATTAAAATAACGGCTTACAACCGTTTGTTTTTATTCAAGCACAGTAATCACCCTATACATGATACTCCCATTTGCCTGGCACTTGAAACGGCGGTGCTGTGGATTTTCAAACAAATGTCACGCTTCAATGAAAGTATTTATCTACTTTGGAATAGAAATGGACGCTGACATCGATGACCTTGTTACCTTAAAGTTAATCACATAACTATTAGGCGACGCCTACTGTTAATCACATAACTATTAGGCGACGCCTACTGTGGTCGCATTAAACTTAACGGTTGTTTGTGTAAATCTTTCTTTGAGTGTAGATAAGGAGTCCAGCGCTGCCAACTGGAAAAAGTTGGTGGCAGATGTTTGCATATAAAAACAGGAACAATTCCGATTCCCTTTTGGGTCGCTTCTAGTTGAATCCTTCATGCTTTCCAGCGACAACCTTTAGGAAAAAAAAACAAGATGTGGAACAGGAGAAACTGGCCGCAAATCCTTCAAGATATTAACAGAAAAACATCCGAAGAGGGTCAAAATTTATTTGTTCTTGCAGGAAAAAAACAGTAACAGGATCATGCCGCAAACTATACACGATCGGGATAAGCTAGCCTTCTACATATTTCTCAGCAACCATATATCAGTGCTAAGGGAACGCGGAAGTTATGAAGGAACACGGCGCAAAGGATAAGGCTATTAGACTAGGCGACCACGATGGAAATGCAAATACTTCAATGCATCATATACTTGTAATATCATCGAGAGAGACATTCAACAAATGCAATTGTCTTCGGTTGGATCGGGGATCCATCAAAATGCTGGGTTGTAGCGGGTTCTCCAAAGTTCTTCGTGGTCGTCGTCTAGTCATAATTACTGCGTCTACTGGTAACGTGCCAGCTTGGGCAGAGGCGCAAATGAAGTTGCAATCACGGGTGACCTTACGGCTTGCGACCTGGACATTGAAATGGTAAGATGTTACTCAAGAAGTCCTCAATCTTCGTCTGTGACTCGCGACACTCACCGGAAGAAGAGGGAGCTGCCGCGCTTCAGTTCGCCGCGGCCCTGCAGGTCGTTCCAACAGTCCACCCAATTCCTGTAGGCTGGCATAATGGGCGGCTGGCCGGCCATAAGGCGCGATCCGCTCACCGCCGAGCAGGTGGACACTACCTGCAGAGGGTACAACATGGTCGAGACGAAGAACTGGGTGAAGCCAGCGTTGTACTGCCTGCCCAGCGGGTCCTTGATGACATATTTGTTGAGGATGTAGACGGTGGAGCTGGTGAGAACGAGGCAGGCCACATCGCACAAGAGCTTCGGCACCAGACCGGCGAAGAAGCCAGCAATGCCCTCAGTCTTCCAGATTTCGGCCACGGATCCGACAATGGACGTGTACAGGGACTCGCGTCCCACGAACTGCGCCATCATGCGCAGCGAGATCACATGGAAGGGATGCGAGGCCACAATGCCGCTCACCGTCACCACAATGTCGCGCTTCAGGCTCGACTTGAACTGGATGTACCTGGAGGAGAGGAAGATGGTGATCGTGATCGCACGGAAGTCACACGACTCGGGGAGCAAACAAGCACTTGCATCTCTTCCTCGGACTGGTGTGAGTCGTCCTTGATTTCCTCTGGCTGCTCCAGGCCCAGCTTGTCGGCCACCCGGTCGCTCACCACCATGGCCACAATGGACCCAACCAGCTTGGGTGCCAGTCCGCGGTAGCAGCCGTAGAAGCCGTCGATACGCCGTATGTGGCTAGCTGCAGGAGGGGCAAGGGAGGTATCAATCTGCCGGCAGTGACGAGAACTTTGAACCCACCATATTGGAAGATGTTCGGCAGCTCCATCACCGGTTTGCCCAGAAACGACTTGCCCGGGCGGGCGGCGATCGGCTCGTAGCCCAGCTGCATCAGCGTCTTCGAGTACTCCAGTGGGTGCAGGGCGGCGCTGACGCCAAGCCGCAGGCCGAATCGGATCCATCCATTGACCTCCGAATCCTCGGTGCGGGCGTTGTCGGAAATGCCGGCCATTCTTGATGCCTGTGCGGGGGTGCTGCTTCTGCTGCTGCCTGTCGATGGGGTCACAGAGTTCTGCTGTTCGGAATTTGGATAGCCAGCTGGGCGAGCCTGGAAAAGTATTTGACCGGTGGGTGGTGCACGACAGACGACAGGCTGTCTCAATTTTTGTCGATTTCTGATTACAAAACTTTTTGTCTGTCAGGCAGTGTGACCATTTTTGAAATGGAACTTAATAGCGTCCCATCTCTAGCCTCTATCGATAAAAAACCACGATTATCTATACTATACTCGATATTCCGGTGGGATACTATCGATATATTCTCATTTTCAAATCATTTTTGCAAGCTATCGTTATTTTGATGGTAATATTGATTATGTTTAAAAAGCGATGCACTGATGTTATTTTTCATTATCATCCGATTTTACTGAAATTTTCAGGAAACGTCCGCTCTATTTTATTTATTTATTAGATCTATTAACTTTAACCCGAAAATAACGAGTATAGCTTATTTTACGTTTTTTATGATTTTTGAGGGCGGAAGTGGCTCTGTAGAGATTTTGGTGGAAAAGTTCAGCCTACGCTGCATGCAATGGCGTTGGATGAACTTTAAATGCGTCATGGATCGACTCCTCGATACCCCTTCGACTTCAATGAACCGTTATCTGGGTATAAAGCGAGTGAGAAAAAGCATATACCACAAAGATGGGATTAAAATTACATTCAAAATTAAAAAAACTAATCATTAAATAAAGAAAAGCTCCTTGACTGCGCTGTGAGCGGTGCAGAATCTGCCGTAACCCGCTGGTGGCTGACGGTGCTGCAGTCTCCATGTTGAAAAAACGGATGGCATCATCGCCACTGCCACAGAAGTGTCCCTTGTGCAAAAGCGAAGTAACTCTGTGCACAAATTCAGGATGCAGACAAGGCGCCACTCAAACAGGCATTCCCTATGATAGTAAAAACTGAAAGGCCTCTCCCAAAAAGGGCACAATAAATAATAAAATCATATAGGATTATGTGCTTCACCGGGATTAATCTAAAGTTAGCTGCTGAAGCAGCCAATAACAAATGCCTTAAAATGGAGCAGAAGGTGGCGGGGCTCACAAAGGAGATCGAAGAGCTACAAAAAAAAAAAAACCCTGAATATTGGGATAGACGCCACCAAATAGCACACCAGATAATTGCCCGGACGCAAATATAATTGCAACAAAATTAAAAAATTAATGACATCGATTCTGGATTTGCAGATAATTTAAAATGAATCAAAAAATTAGGAAAAGTTTCCTTGACTGCTCTGCAAGCGGTGCAGAATCTACCGCAACCCGCTGGTGGCTGACGGTGCTGCAGTCTCCATGTTGCAATAATGGATGGTATCACCGCCAGTGCCCCAGAAATGCCCGATGTGTAACAAAGAAGTCGCTCTGTGCAGAAATGATGGTGGCTAGGTTCAGTCTCCATGCAATGGCGGTTGACGAATTTTAAATACGCCACCAATTCAGGCTGCAGACAAGGCGCCACTCAAACAGGCATTCCCCATGATTGTAAAAACTGAAAGGCCTCTTCCAAAAAAAACCCTAAATATTGGGGATCAATAATGACAAAAATTAAAAAATAAACTCATTTGAAGGACCACAACAGAATCAGCAAAGTCCTTACTGGCTGTCATTTGGACAAAATTGAAAAATAAACTAATTTGTAAGACCACAAAGAATTAAAATGACATTTAAAACTAAAAATTAAGTTAAAAACTAATCTGAGAGCAAATTAACCAGGTGCCCACTGTGCAAGAACAAGGAGAAACTCTCCGAAGTGGCTCCGTAGAGATGGTGACAAAGTTCAGCCTGCGCTGCATGCAATGGCGTTGGATGAACCTTATCTCCACCAACACTACTCTGGGCAATTTCCTGCAAATGGGATTCCCGGCGGGGCACTTTACCCATGTTCTCATCGACGAGGCCGGACAGTGCTCAGAGCCAGAGACCGCGGTGCCCATCTCAATGCTCGTCAAGGACAGAAGCCAAGTGATTTTGGCCGGGGATCCGCGCCAGCTGCAGGCTGTTGTGATTAATCGTTTCTCGATACAGAATACGCCATGGATCGACTCCACCCCTTCGACTTCAAAGGATCGTTATCTGGGTATAAAGCGAGTGAGAAAAAGCCTATACCACACAGATGATATTAAAACAACATTGAAAATTAAAAAACTAATCATTAAATAAAGAAAAGCTACTTGACTGCACTGTGAGCGGTGCAGAATCACAGAAGTGCCCGTTGTGTAACAACCAAGTCGAACTTCCTGTTTTGACAATCGAGGAGAGAACGGGGTAGCTGAGTAGCATATTATTAGTAAGGGAGGAGATAAAATAGGAGGTTAAATATAATATAAATAATATAAATTCTCCAATGTCGAATTAAATATTATTTTATATTTACAAAAGTAACCCTTAAGACTAGTACGCAGCAGCGCTTCTTTTATGGGCTAGTGTGAATCGGTGTTTACCCAAAATCCATATGACCAAGGAGTGCGACAAGCTACGCTCTGAACTGATAAACTATCTGAAACTAATTCTATTTATGTGATTTTAGCAAGCCAAAACTAAGACTTTCCAAAGAGAAAAAGGTGGGCTTGGACGCGACTCGGCGCTATATATGGCGCAACTAAGAGCCAAAGATGCCGAATCGAAGTCCCTGAAAGAATCCTCTTTAAATACGCCATGGATCTCATGATAATATTAGACGAGCAGATGAATAAAGATAAAGAAACCCAGACGAACCCTTAGGCATACAAATTATGTTTCTTATGATAGTCGATGTGAACTTGCCAGACCACTCCCAAAAAACCCAAAATATTGGGATAGACGCCGCCAAATAGCACACCAGATAATTGCCGGGTCGCAAATATAATTGGAGCAAAGATAAAAAAAATCAATAACATCGATTATCTGCAGATAATTTAAAAT
>VNJO01012992.1:0-55980 GCA_008042535.1 Drosophila tani | reverse complement strand
CAGATCAGACTCTTTCTTAATTGCTTTCTCGTTGCACATGCGAGCTAATTTCAAACCGTATGCCTAAGTGTGTATAAATTATAGATCTATGTTTGGCTGCTGGCTGTGCGACAAACACGTTTCGCCCAATAGCGAAACCATAAGAAGGTCATAAATATTGGGCAGAAAAAAAAGTAGGGGATGAGCACGAAAATAAAACAGACAGCGGCCAGAGGCCCGCTCTATTGTGCGTGTGGGTGTTCTTGTGCTCGGGTGTATGGAATAGAATAAAATGTAATTAACACATGTCGGCCAGAGAGTGACGAAAGCAGCAGCATTACACTCTGCTTGAAGGGAGGAGGGAAGTCCCACCAAATCGCACCGAGTGAAAGACGGGAAAGACGGAAAGAGGAAATCGAGCAAAAATTATGCAATTAATTTGCCATGCACTTGATCGATGAGCGAAATCCAATTATCTGGGTCCACCGACCCCTGACTTACTTTGTTTTTTTTCAGCGACGAAAGTGGCCTATCCTCGTTATCCTGGCGAGGAGGAGTCTGTCTCCGGTCTCCGCAGCACTATAACATAAAACAAGGTGAGACGTCTTGAGTGAAACGTGGGGATTTTTAGCTCCAAGCTTAACACATACAAAATATACACGGTTCCTATATATGCGGGGTTATTGTCAACTGGTCGGCCTCTTTTTGTCGGTTTTGGTTTTTTGATTTTTCGGTTTTGGTAGGTAGAACAGCGCGAATTTGCCAACGGTTGCTGCACTCTTCTTCTCCGTCTTGGCTGCCCAGGAACTCGCGACCGTTCACTTCAAAGCTGTCCGTCGGACTGGCCAGGGGGAAAAAAACTCGAAACTTTTGCCGCTGCCGTCGCCGCCTCGCCGTTCCGACTACATCTACATAGTTTCGCGGAGAGAAGAGCGTTTCACTCGGGAACTCAACTCACCAGAGGTGCCTAATGCCGTGCTCCATGCCGATGCCGCCTCTCACGCGTCTCTCAATCACGTCGGCTCCTCTCGCAAATTCTCGATGCCTGCGCGTGCTCGAAGCTCCCTACCGGCAATGATTTGTTCTCCGGCAAAGCAAAAAAAATTAGCATAGAAGGGCGAAGGGTCTTTCAACTGGAAAATACCCCTTATTTACTGAGCTTCCATTACAAAGTAATTATTTTAATAAAAATTAAATCCAAATATTAATATTTCTTAAACCCTTCATATATAATGCTTTTAAGACACTTTCTATTGATTTGACCTTAAACATTTATGTAGCATACTTTTCGGAAATCACACTTGCCAATCTGTTATACGAATCTAATATACTTCGCGATTAATGGGTATTGGTAATAGCAACAAAATCGCACTTTGTCCTAGAGGCGCGTTGTTGTTTTTGTCACCGGATGCCGGCGGCGCAAGAGAACTTTCTATTGACATTGGCAGTCGGTCGAAGAAGCGAGTGAGAGACCGAGAGAGATAGCTACAGAGCGTGCGAGTGAGGAGGAGCAACAGCTGTTCACCGGCCCCCGAAAATCGGTGTTGAAAACTCGTATAACCGCTTACATGCACCAACAGCTTTCCTCCAAAATAACGACAAATTTTTGAAATATAAAATTTTCAAGTTGCAAATTGCAACAAATTAAACATATCCAAAATTTAAAATTTAACAAAAGTCAGAATGACGAATGGTTCAAAGAAGAGCCTGCTGTTATCGGCTTGTGTTAAATAAAATTAAATCGATTTTGATCTTGATAGCACCATTTTATGGAAATCAAGACTGAACTTTGGACCACCAGCTTAAAAATTAAACTTATATCGAGTTCCTAGAACAGCAGATAACGTTGCTACTAAGATACGAATGCATATGGCCAGGTAAACTTGGAAACCAGAATAAGATATTAAAATCCTATCCAGTAAAATTGACAAACTGAATATTCCATTCCCAAATCCTACTCAAACACAAAACACCCTTGTTTCCACGACTGCCGCCAGGTACACAAAACAAGGCGGCGGCGGCAGCGGATCACATCATAACCCCTGATATGGATGTGCTATGCTTGTGGAAACTTTTTGAAAATTATGGGCTTGTTGTTGTTATATGTTTTGGAGGGAATTGGAATGCTCAGGCTATTCAGATCGGACGCGTGCGGCGGCCGAAGCTTATTATATCAACAGCCGGTGTGTCTACTCTACAGAATCGTATGACTCCAAATCGCTGTCCCGATGAGATCTAAGATTCGGGCCCGATTTCGAGCGAGTGAGAGTGGAAAGAAAAGAGAAGCGCCTACGCTCTCTGTTATCGCCGGTATCAGCTGGATTTATTCAAAGCTCCCTCTCTTAAGACTATATACATGTACATATGTACATATGTATACCTAGGCTGTAGCTATGTAGTGGTGACACGTGTATATTGGTGGTTTTGAGATTTTTATTTTTATATTACGGCACGCGCATCTGTGGAAATAACAAAACTGGGCACCTTATCAGAGGCGGGCCCAACGAGAATGATGTTGCGTATGAGCGAAGGCAGATATATAGCGATAATGTCCCAATGATTGTGTTTTTATCAGTCACCAGAAAACGGCGTTAGTAAGGTCGCGGGATGTAATCATAAAATATTATTCAGATACATTATGGAAACTAGAAATCGAGTATACTGTCTTGAACATAAAATCACCAGCAATGACTCTGGTCACAACTGATTGTAAATAACAAGGTTTTATGGACGAAATTGTAAATTTCTTCTCTTTTTTTAAAGATTTTTTTAAACTTAAATGTGTACCTAACAAAATAATCAACAATTTAATAGAAAATAGGTCAACAAAAAAACCCTCGTTGCCTACTAGTAGAATCTATTAAAAGCCTCTTCAGTTCCAGAACTTTGAACTGCAAGGCTATGGTCTAAGAATTAAAAAAAAGGCAATATATAAAACATGTAGGCACTAGCTCAAGATTAGATTAGACAATTCTAGCAATTAATGGGACTCATCTTGTCTATATAAAGAAGATTCCACACACTTCTGTTTGAAATTGAGGTCTGCTTTCGTATTGGAGTGATAAGCAGTGCCACGCCTCCGTCTGAATGGAAATCTTTCATAAGTGTATAACCTGTTATCAAGCCAATAAATATTGCCAGTCAGAGCTAATTTCTGGACATGCAATATCTTATCAGCACAGAATACCGGGAATGCAGCCCCTTTACTCTGCCTCAATTTGTGGATTTATTTTGTGGACTATTTCGTAGTTCCCACCTATGATGACAAGTGTTGAAAGTTTAGAACATAGGACAGGGTATCCGAAAGTCGAAGGGTTATTGGCTGACCACGTCGACTATCAAAATAAAATAAAAACAGTGGCAGCCTTCTACACGTGCCGCTGGTTTTGGCACGCCGAATTCCACATGCACGAAAGATAAGGGTTAAAGTTGATAAATAATTCTTTATAAGAATTATATTGTATCATGGGACTATTCGATGATAAATTGGACAAGGTAGGGTAATACACAATTCAAGAGAACAGAAGCCCTTAAAAAACATCAATTATATTCATTTTACTTTCTCAAAAAAATCTCTTTTTAGGTACTTATCAAATATCTAGCTTGCTTTTAACTAAATACTGATTTATGTAATTTATAATTTGTTTTTGAAGTTATCTAGAAATATGTTAAAACCATGCATTTCATTCATATAAAAAATTGCAAAACATCGTTAAACTTTTTTTTAAAAACGTAGCATACTTTTTGGCCTTCAATATTCAAACTAAATATCGATAAATTCGAAATCGGAAGTGGAAAGCTTTTTTGCTGGCATAATTACCTTTCAGAAGTGCAGCCACACTGTCCCTAGCTTTTGCCGACACTATTCCAAAATTAACTTATTTGTTTTTGTCGTTCGCTCCGTTCCGTCTGGTTTGTCGAGTTTGCCGCGATGTCTATCTATGCCGACGTTGCCAAGGGACCTGCCATCGAGGTGTTCGCCTTGACGGCGGCCTTTAAGGACGATCCCAATCCCAACAAAGTCAACCTCTCGGTGGGCGGTAAGTGATAAATTCAATTTTGCCTGCAAAAGAGCCGTCTGTATGCAGCGGGATGTGTGTGTTACTTACTGGGGGGGTGCCTTTGTATGCAGCTCAATTTGCTATCATTTGTTAGTTGATTCGCACTTGCACTTCCCCCCACCAAACGCCCCTTTGCAATCGTTTCCGCTGCCACCCAACTTTCAACCCGCCCGCCCTCTCTGCTGGAGGTCATTTGGAAGTCGAATTGGCATATGAATTGTTTTGCTTTCTCCGTCCTTTTCTGCCCAGATTTATGCATGTGTATACGTTCCAATTAGAGAGCTTCTAAATAATTGTGTGTCGTCGTCGTCCATGAAAACTGAGCAATTAATACTCTACCCTGAAAAATATGGTGACATTTACATTGGGGATTAAATATAGTTCTAACAAAACCCTAAAAAAATTAAAACATTAATTAAGTTCAATGAATAAAATCTATACTAGTTGTTCGCTATATCTTTGCAGATATTCATTATTTGCAATTGGTACACAACGATAAATATGATATTGATAGGATAGATAGAAGTTTTTTTTGTTAAATCCTTTTGTAAACAAATTGATACAAAAACTATACTTTGTATAAAAAGCTTTATTATAAATACTTAGTATATTTATGATTTTATTTTACATCGGCATAAAATTTACTTAAATTCTTTTTTTTTGTTATCAATCTTTCATGGCCAATGTCACGCCACCTTGACCTACAAGTTCTATAATCTGTGTTTCCTTGAGGCCTATAGGGCATTACTCGTTCGACTTTCTCTATTAATATTTAGACTGACGTCAGCTAACACAGTATTTTTTGTAGTTATAGCACATGTGTACGGCGGATGATAAGCCCACCACTTGTGTGCGGACTTCTTGGCAGGTACAACAAATAAACATCGTTCGCGTCCAGCGACAATCTCGAGGCCCCATGTTTTGCCATTTCACCTCTTCTATAATTATGGATGTTATTGCATAATTTAAATAACAATTCGCGCCCGGCGAATCTGCTGATTTTTCTGTTTTTATTTGTTTAGCAGTCATTAACCTTTTCATGTAAAGTTGATTTGTGTTATTGATATGCTAATAATGCATTGAAGTGTGGAAGAAACTATGAAACTCCAAATTAAAGCTATTATGCAAAATAAAAACATTTCTGATGAAATGTTCCTACATTTCTCCCTTATCATATATTTTTCATCATCAATTTCGCATAAAAGTCTGACAACAGAGCTAAGATCTCAGGTGAAATAAAACAGGTTATTTGCGAGCTAAGTTCGGTGAATGATCTTGAGTTCAGCTTCTTTTACCCACTTATTTCGGCATTTCTAACACAGTTTATTATCCGCATTCGTTATGACTCTTGTTTATAGTCATTGTGCTTTATGTTTACGCTGTTTCTTGTTTTTATAATGCTACAAATTTGGAAATACTACCCGACCAATTCATTCAATTGGCTTCGAATAACCCGGCGAGGCCTACAATAAACGAATAATAAATTTGGCCTAGAAACAATACGCAGGAAGAACACTATCAGATTCCGTCCAGCATTACGGATTGATTAGGCTTGTTAAGTCCGATCCGATAAGAGTTGAATATTGTACGGATTTCAGCACTTTAACCGATGGATTTCCTTGGGCACTTGAGCAAAAGGTGGACTTTGAATAAACTGTTACTCATGCCATCTTTTATTTCTTCTCATTCACAGCTTACAGGACAGATGCCGGAGTTCCATGGGTGTTGCCAGTGGTGCGCAAAACGGAGATTGCCATTGCCAGCGATGAGGCTGTGAACCACGAGTATTTGCCAGTGACTGGTGAGATTTAAAAATCTGAAGATTATCAAGAAATTTTAAATATAATTCCGCCTTTTTTTTGATTTCCCAGGTCTGGATACGTTCACAAGTGCAGCTACGCAATTGGTGCTGGGTGCTGATTCCCCTGCCATCAAGGAGGATCGCGTAGGGTAACCCCTGTATTAAAATCTATCATCTCTAACTTTCAATATCTTTTCCGTAGGCCTTTGGTGTACAGACCATTTCGGGCACTGGTGCCCTGCGTATTGCCGCCGATTTCCTGCACACCCAGCTGAAGCGGAATGTGGTCTACTACTCGAATCCCACATGGGAAAACCATCACAAGATCTTCTCCGATGCGGGCTTCACCACGCTAAAGTCGTACCGTTACTGGGACCAAAGCCAGCGTCAACTGGACTTCAAGAACATGGTCGCTGATCTGGATGAGGCTCCCCCTGGCGCTGTGATCATCCTGCACGCCTGTGCCCACAACCCAACTGGCATTGATCCCACGCAGGAGCAGTGGAAGGAGCTGGCCGATCTGCTGGAGAAGAAAAAGCTCTTCCCCCTTTTCGATTCCGCCTACCAGGGCTTTGCCAGCGGCGATCCAGACCGTGATGCCTGGGCCGTGCGTTACTTTGTGCAGCGGGGCTTCGAGTTGTTCACCTGCCAGTCCTTCGCCAAGAACTTTGGTCTCTACTGCGAGCGTGCCGGCAACCTGACGATCGTTCAGAAGAACGCTGTCACCAAGGCGGCGGTGCACTCGCAGCTGACGCTGCTCATCCGTGGCAACTACTCGAATCCGCCCGCCTACGGAGCCCGCATCGTGTCGAAGGTGCTCAACACACCGGAGCTGCGCAAGGAGTGGATGGGGTGCATCCAGAGCATGTCGAGTCGCATCCGGGAGATGCGCAAGGCGCTGCGCGACAAGCTGGTGGCGTTGGGCACACCCGGCAACTGGGACCACATCGTCAACCAGATCGGCATGTTCTCGTACACGGGACTGAACGAGAGCCAGGTGAAGGTCCTGATCAACGAGTACCACATCTACCTGCTGAGGACGGGCCGCATCAACATGTGTGGACTGAACACCGGAAACATTGAGTATGTGGCCAAGGCGATCCATGCCGCGGTCACTGGCGTATCTCCCAGTGGCAATGCCGCCTGTCCCTGCGACAACAAGTTGTAATCGATCAAATGCTAACTCGATCGATTGAGCGTGCAACGATTAGGCAAGATATATATAGAACATAACGCCGGATCAACGTTTATCTGTCTGCACCATTAGCATTTACATCGGAAACCCACAGAAATTGCAATTACTAAACGTTTATACGCGGCTTTTACATGGATAAATTATACACATTAAACAGTATAAAATATTGGAAAGTTTACAGAAATTGTGCACAAAAGTATTTAATCAATCTATGACGGTCATTAAATCCGTCATTGATTGTTTAAATACTAATGTTTAGCTTGATAACTAAATCTTTATTGACTTGTATGTAGTACTTAGTTCCAACGACAATAACATTACAGAACTATTTCATAAAAAATATGTGTTTTTTTTGGGAGTGTGATCCATTTTTTCTAACAGCTTATCCATTAATTAATTTAATTTAATTTCAAAGTTAAAATAAATTTGTTTCTAAAAAATAAGAAAGGTCTATTAATTTGGCACATAAGGGTTAAAGCTCCTTCTTTTGAACATGCCGCTTTCTTCGAACTTATCGATAGCTCGATAAGTAAGTCAGCTGTAAGCTTTTTTGAAATTCCATCTCTAAAAGTAATAAATAAATGTTTACGGGCCAAAATAAATAAATACTCGGCTATTATAGGCAATATTCCAATGGCAGGTGATTAAATAATAACAAACAATAAAAAATGTTCAATATATAATTAATGCTTCCTCTCAGCCGATCCAAACAAACCCTCCACCTCGACGCAAGCTGACGAAACTCCACTGTTTCCACCCGCGAAACCCGGAAAACGAGTGGACTATGGGACAAACAACACCCTGGAGCTGCTGGAACGAATACCCAGCCAGGTGGTGGACCTCAAGCTAGACGATGTACTTACGGCGGTCAAGGAGGTGGACAACCTGTGCGACTATCCCCGCTGTAAGGCCAAAACGAGCCTGATGGGCCAGGACTGTCAGCACTGCAAGAAGAGATATTGCTTTAAGCACGGATTGCCGGAGGTTCATGGCTGCGGCGAGGAGATCAAGCGGGACGAACGCAAGAAGTTCCTGCATCCTAAACCGGTCAAGACCGTCCGCCAAGAGGCGGATGTAAAGAATGCCAAGAAGCGACTGGATGCCAAACTGAAGGATATGCAGGTGGAACGCATGCAAAAGGCTCCCGGAGGCGGAAGCGGAGGTTCCAAAAAGAAAAAGGGAAAATAAGAGATTATTTGAATATAAATTTTAGTTCAAAAACGTTATAAGCTCAAAATAAATAAATAAATAAATGTAAACACATACACATACAAGCCATCAGCTGAGGTAAACAAAAGTCAGCTGTTTTCCGATGCAAATTCCGAGGCGCAGTTCTAGAATTTAATAACAATGTTTATAATACGACCCAGACCTTTAATACTCTTCAAAAATGTTACTTTTACTCGTCCATCCTCCCGAAATGTGCAATATATTCAAGGTCAGTCGCCAGAGCCCAAAATAAGGGAGTACTTCTACTACATCGATCACGAAGGAATGGTGAGTTTTGATACATAACGAAAATGACTGCGAATTATTTCAAAAACAATTATTAGCTGTTTCTAGATGATGCCAAGATGAAGAACTTTACCAGTTGCTTCAAGGAAAAGGACTTTCTCAGGTTCTTCTTCAACCGCCTGCGTCTGAACAAAACGAACAGATATCAAAGCGATTTTCCCTACATCTCGCTGTGTGGACGTGAAAGGAACTTCATACGATGCGATGACACTCCGCTTGTGTTTACGGAACAACTGAAAAAGGATGACACCGAAGTTCTTAGCTATGCCCATTCGGGACAGGTCCTAACCTTGCCCTACGAACCCCACAAATTGTACATGGATCCTAGGAATGGAAGGGTCTACCACCCGGCAACGCCACAGGTGGGTGGCATCGGTTTGGTTCGCTCCAAGTTGGCCATAGAACTTAGCCAGCACTTTGAGTTCCCAGCCGGCCAGGCATCCCCCTCACACTTTCGCTGGAACGGCGAGCGTTTGACGCTGGAGAACGACTGGGTTGGCGGGACCCAAAGATTTCCCATGAGCGAGGAGTGTATATAATCGAGTATCTTTTATGGATTAAAATTGAGACAACATTACATTTCATTATAACTACAGCTAATATATTGATTTTACTCAATGCTGAGGGGCTTGAACTCGCCCTCCTTGACCCATGACAGCCCAGTGGCGTGTCCTCCGTTCGCCTGCTGCGACGTGGCCTCCAACTGCTTGCTTTTGCCTGCCTTAATGCGCTCCAAGACCGGTCCATGCACATCCGGCAGGAACTTTTCGAATACTATATAGTGCGGATCCTCCGTCGGCGGGGTGTCGTAGATGTGGCCCTTGCTCTCCTTTATGTTCTCCTGAACACGAGCAGCGAACTCCTCTCTATTTGTCATCAGCAAATCGGCAGCCTCGCTGTTCTTCAACTTCTCCGCCTCAATACCTCGGATACTGTCCACTGGGTCGGAGAATAAAGCCTGCATGTACTTGAGCAGCTGCCACAGATGATCCTCGCCGCAACGCCACTCAGGAAAGGCGTGACTAATGTCCAAGCTGTGGGTATAAGGGCAGACATGGGGATGCAGTACATCCTGCTGGAATATTACGGTCTAAAAGGGGGATTATTAGCTTATAATATAGCGATTTAGGTAGGCTCTGACTCACTGGAAGACTTTTGTCGTCGGGAAAGCGATCGTGCAATAGAATCGAGAAGCGAAAGACACTCTCCGCGTAGAAACCCTGGCGTCCAAAGAAGACACCAAACCACTCTGAGAAATGGGATAATTAACCAAGAACTACCTTCATGATATATTTAATTATACTAACGCAATGAATTCGCATAGCTGGGTATCACATATATTCCACTCAACTTCTCCGATTCAATCATTTTGCTAAAATAGGAAATTATTTTAAGATCTTTCCACCCACTGATTCAGTGCCCAGGAAACTCACTACTCAGCAAGTATTTTATACTCCTGCTGGATGGTGGTTATAAGTAGTTTATCATCTCTCTTATTGGCATCCAAGTCGAGCGTCATTTTGATAGTATTATTAAGGGAAACTAAACACAAAACTTGTAAAATAAACAAAACGAAGAAATTTGTTTTTATGGAACAGCTGTTCGCTGCAGCGCTGACACATACTGGAAAAAAAAACGTAACGGTCACACTAAATATTTCAAGTGAGCGCCAGTTTCGTTATATTTTTCTGTTTTTTCGAGGAGTTCCCTAGAAAAAGTTAACAATTGCAATTTTTAACAAGTTTCTAAACTCAAAATGTGGAGAAACAAGTGAAAAACTGATTTTACAGGTTCAAAGCAGTATGACCAACAAATTTGAACAGGCGTTACGCCGTTCTTGGCGGCAAAAGATGCTAGCACACTTGGTTACCTAAAACAACACAAATTAAAAATAAATTAACAAGCATGCTTTGGCAATCCTGACAAAGCCATGGCAACCACATTCGAAGGGGAGCACTTACACAAACTAGAAGACATGGAGGTGAACAAGGACGCAGTAAGCAACCCCCAGGAGCCGATAGCCCAGGATGCCAACAGCAATTCGCCTTCAAAATCCGATGCAAAGACAGCTACCTCTGGTACCATCATCAAATCAAGCTCAGGTCCGGAGCCCGAGTTTTATGACAAGGCGCAAAAGTACTGGGCCGAGGTTCCAGCCACAGTTAATGGGATGCTCGGCGGCCTCGGTTACATCAGCGCCATCGACATTCAGGGATCAAACGTCTTTCTGCGCGAGATTCGCGTGCCAGGCACAAAGTTGGCCTTGGATTGCGGTGCTGGAATCGGCAGGGTGACCCGTAGTCTGCTCATCCCGCGCTTTTGTCGCGTGGATCTCGTGGAGCAGGACCCGGCCTTTGCCGAGAAGGCCCGCGAGTACTGTACCTCGGAGGACATCTGCCCCGGCCAGTTGGGCGAGATCTACAACGTGGGCCTGCAGAAGTTCACGCCCACACAGCAGTACGACCTCATCTGGTGCCAGTGGGTGCTGGGTCACCTGACGGACCGCGATCTGGTGGCCTTCTTTCGTCGGATTAAGCTAGGACTAGCCCCAGGTGCCTTCTTTTGCCTCAAGGAGAACGTGAGCAGCTCGAAGAAGACGGTGGCGGATGAGGAGGACTCGTCGGTCACTAGACCCCTGGAAAGCTTCGAGCGCTTCCTGAAGGAAGCCGGTTTCCGGATTGTGCGCAAGGTTAAGCA
Organism: Drosophila tani; assembly: GCA_008042535.1. Lineage (NCBI taxonomy): Eukaryota > Metazoa > Arthropoda > Insecta > Diptera > Drosophilidae > Drosophila > Drosophila tani. The sequence goes on along the minus strand of VNJO01012992.1, from coordinate 44,732 downwards.
ACAAAACTTCCCCAAGGGACTCTTCCCGGTTTACATGATTGCCTGCAAGCCTGTTTCCAAGAACTAGAACTAGATTAGGGTGTAGTTAGTTATACCATGGACCCAAAAGCGATACCCGAAAAGCAAATTCAATGTCACAATAAACTAGCTAGTCATAACAAATTGTATCGATTTTAGCAACGAATAAAGAAGCTTGCACGAGCTTTCACTGGTTCCTTAATTTCTTGTTTCATTCTCTGGCCAAGACTAGCTGGTGGCTTACTCCAGGAATTAAGTAATTAAGAGTATAACCTAAATAGTTACTTTTTAAAAAAGAATCGAATGTAGATCGCTTTATTATACCTTTCCATAAATATTATCTATATAGTATACGCCTGCCTGCATTTATTTAGCTGAGGAAATGGCCGAGACGCGCTGCTCCACTTTAGCCACTTTGCTGTTGATGGTTTCCAGATTCTGGGCAAAGGTCTCCTGCACGGAATGCAACAGCTCCTTGTTGTTCACCAGGCTGGTGGTTATAGTGCCCTGCTTCTGCTCAATCTCTGCTATGATCTTGGCAAAGTTGTTTGCTAATGGGAATTAGAAATTAATTAATTATAAACTCAAATTTGACAGAAGAAGATATATTTACCATATTTATGAAGGGCTTCGAGCGCTTGCATGCGCTCAATGACATGCGGCAGTATTTCCACCACCGGCTCTGTGCGCTTGGCGATGTCGTAGAGCTCCGTGATCTTCTGATCCCGCTTTGCATCCTGGGCACTGCCGCTGGACTTCTCGGCGATGGCGTCCATCTTGCCGGCCAGCGAGGTCAGCCGCTGCTCGATAGTGTCCAGCTTGTCGGGCTGCAGCAGCGCTGCCTTGGTGCTCAGCTGGCGCACGGCCTCCAGCACATTGTTGGTGTTGGTGGCGGCGGTCAGGCGGCTCAGCTTGTCGGGCTGCGCACCCACCACCTTCTCCAGCTGCGAGAGTCGCTGTTCCAGGCTGGCCACGCGTGCTGTGGCCGCTAGGTCAGTGCCGGGTGTAGGAATGGCCGTGAGCACACCGGACTGCTTGAACTCCTCCACCTGGCTGATGAGGGCCTTCACCTGCTTGCTGTTGGGCACCTGCTCCTTGCCCAGCACCTGCTCCAGCTTGAGGGTATCCAGCACCTTCTTGGCCGTGGTGATGACGGTGGCCACGGCATCGTACGACTGCTTCTCCTCGTCGGCGATCTTCCGGTCCACCTGGAGGGCGGCCACCTCGTTCAGCAGCTCGTTCATCTCGATCTGCAGGCGCTGGCACTTCTGCACGGGCGTCTCCTTCTCGCCCTGGCCCACCAGCTCGTAGTCACCCGAGCCGCGAGCATCGTAGCCCCGGCAAACGCGGCGTCCGATGCGATCGGTGAAGTCGACACTGCCTTCGAGACTGGCCCCACTGAATCGCTTGTGGGCGGCGCTCGGCGAGATGTGCAGGCGCTCGATGGCCTCGTTCTCGGGCTCCTCCTCGTAGTAGTCGGATGTATCGGGTTCGGCGTCATCGGGCGTTTCATAAACATCCGGTTGGTCATAAGCCTAATTGGGAGAAATTTAGCCATTTGCCAAAAACAAAAGTTGGGACGTCACTGCCATTGTCTCTGGCGCCACTCCCACTTACAATTCCGGGCAGGTTCTGGAACTTGGGATCGGCCATTACTGTGGGCACGTCGGCGGTGATGTCCTAGATCCTTGAACGACGAAATAATTGTTGTTTTTTGCCAAGCAAAATCCTTTTTTGCAAAATGCAATCTGATGTCATAAAAGATATGACCGTTTTTAGTTGGAAATGATAATGCTCTAACGCGTTTTTAGATGAGACGGTATTTTTCTTAGGTTGGTATATCATTTTAAAAAATACTTAGGTGACCGTTATAAATTATAACGGCCAATTTTAAACGGAAAAAACATAATATAATAAATAATAGAAACCAAGTGTAAATTAAACTGTTAACTCACAATAACAAATATAAAGCAAACTTCTGGTATGTACCTAGGAGGTTGCTAGGTACATTTGGACTATCCAAAATAGTTTGGATAGCAAACTCGTAAGGTCATACTGTCCCTAGTCTAGGTACTAAGTTAATCAACACTATAGTTTTGCGGGCGCTGTGAGTGGGCGGAGGGGACTGCTGCTAGTTGTTTGGATTAAAGTTGCAATTTTCGCATTCGAGGCGCAGAGAAGCAGAATGTCGGGTTCGGAGTTTTATTCGCCCAGGTACGACGAGCTGCCGCTGGAGGTGAGTGAGACCGAGAGCGTCGGCGGTCCGTCGCAGTCCCGTGACCGTGATCCATCATCGAATCATATCTCTCTACCTGTTAGGGCAAGTCAGCTGATTGTGTTTTGTCTGTGTTCCGCCTTGCAGATTGTTTTGAAGATTTTCAGCTACTTGGGCTACTCGGACCTGCAGGCGGCGGGAGGAACCTGCCAGCGATGGCACGCGGCGCTGGACCAGACGGAGTTCAACATGCGCACGCGCGTCTGCTTCTCCAAGGTGGTGCTCTCTGACCAACTGAGTCCGGTGGCGGATCTGCTGCGCTGCGAGCGCCGCTTCCGGCACTTCATGTTCGAGGACGTCACACTGGGCCAGGTGAAGGAACTGATGCGGTACATGGGCAGGACAGCCCACTCCCTGGCGCTGGACAATGTGGATCTGAATGACAAGCAGTTCTACGGCATGCTGGGCGTGCTGCCGCACCTGCACTCGCTGTCGCTGAAGCGCTGCCTGCCGCTCTTCATGTCCGGCTCGTTCCTGGACACGCACAACAACTCCTGCCCCGACCTGAACGACCTAGCCAGCAACCTGGCCGGGATCAGGGAGCTGACGCTGTGCGAGAACCAGTATCTCACCGACGCCATCCTCATGCGGCTCACCTCGTTCATGCCCAGCCTCGAGGTGATCAACATGTCCGGCTGCCACATAGCCTTCCACAACGCCATCCATCGCAGGTTCTATCCCGGCAACAGCTCCTCAGACCATGTGCTGCCCAGTGAGTCGGTGCTGACGTTCAAGTTCATCCTGACCATCCTGAATCTGCAGCGGCGGACGCTCCGCGAGCTGAACTTCAGCCACACGCTAATAGGCCAGGCCCTGTTGGCCCTCAGTGACCTAAATCTCCAGCTGCAGCGCCTCTACCTGGCCGGCTGCCGGCAGCTGAACTGCACGACCATCAGGAACTTCCTGGCCACACAGCCCGCTCTGATTGCCTTGGATTTGTCGGCCACGATGTGTGTGAGCGACGAGAATCTGGCAGCTTTGGTGCAGACGAATCCCCAGCTGGAGCACTTGAAGGTCAACGGCTGCCTGAGCATCACCAATGCGGGGGCCGTGCACCTGGCCAAGCTGAAGCGCCTCAAGAGCCTGGACATCTCCAACTGCGATAGCATAACCAGCAGCGGCATCACAGAGGGCATTGCCAGCGAGGAGAACCAGGTGCTGGAGGAGCTCAATGTGTCGTACTTGCAGATCTGCCAAGAGTGCATCAAGGCCATAGCCAGCAACCTGCGCAGTCTGCGGTCGCTGCACCTCAATCACTGCGTCAATGGGGCCACCGACGAGGCCATTCAATCGGTCATCGGGCAGCTGCGTTGGCTGCGTGAGCTCTCCCTGGAACACTGCAGCATGGTAAGTGGAGGAAGGCCTGCTTCTCCAGCTTTGCTCTTAACTGAATCTCTTTATCCTTTAGCTCACAGATGCCGCCTTGACGGGCATAAACATATCCAAGCTGGAGCTGAGTCGCAAGCAGTCGGGCTCCCAGGTCTCCTCGATGGACAACTTTTATCCGCCGTACAGCAGCACTCTGGCGGAGCGCGAGAGCCTGGCCGGATCGCTGCAGTCCATCAAGATATCGCTGAGGAGCAAGGCCGAGGATGAGATAGTGCGGGATGCCAGGCGAAAGCAGGCCATGCTGGCTGCCTACGAGATGAACCTCATACGAGAGGACGACTTCGAGGGCCACAACATACAGCAGTTGCGGGGCCTGAGATCCCTCAACCTGCGCGGCTGCAACAGGATCAGCGATGTGTCCCTCAAGTACGGCCTGAAGCACGTGGAGCTCAGGCGCCTGCTGCTCTCCAACTGCCAACAGATTTCGCTGCTGGGCATGGAGGCGGTGGCCAGCAGCTGCCCCTCCATCGAGGAGCTGGACCTCTCCGACTGCTACAACATCATGGACAAGACCATACAGGTGGTCACCGCCAAGCTGCCCCGCTTGCGGGCCCTGCACATCAGCGGCTGCAGCCAGCTCACGGAGCACACGCTGGACGCCATCATCACGAACTGCACGTGCCTGCAGACCCTGTCCATCTACCGCTGTCGCAGCATGTACACGGACCTGGAGGAGCGGCTGTCCGGTGTGCGAACGTTGCGCAACCTCAACATGGATAATCTGACGAGCATCGACAACGCCGAATTCTTCCGCCTGAAGAAGCGTCTCGATTACTGATATTTCGCCGCTATCTTTATTGTCCTCGTTCTGTACTACTTTCAGTTGTACAACTTCCGCTAGTCAATCGCCCAGTCCCAGCAGCAGCGCGCATATATATTTATTTTTATCTTCAGCAAGGCCCCAGTTGTGAGGGCTATAGTCAAATATACTTACTATGAATGTACACTCACCCCTACACTAACCACGCGCACTCGTACGTAGATTAGGAAAACAATTACATGTCTCGATTGTTTTTAATCCAAATATTTGTCCACATTCAACTGTGATTTTTTATATACAACAGTACGTATTTCGTATTTTTCGTATGTTAAGTAAACACGATTGTAAGTTGCCTAAACTCAAGTTGTTTTTGTTATTTGTTGAGCGTTAATATTGTGTTGATTTGATATTAAATTCGTTATAAGTATAGAGTCCGTGAAAAAACATTTACCATTGATGTAACTACATATTTGAATAGTAATTCTTTTGATACGTGTAAGCTTTAAGCGATTAAATCGTTGGCAACAAAAGAGAATTTTTTTAGATATCAAATCTTGCAGATTTGCCATTAGGAAGTAACTGAGTAAATGCAAAATTAGTAAAATTGATAAACTATAAATGTCTTAAAACTAACAAATTAAATAAGAAATAAGCAATTGACTGTTTTTACATCGTTGAACTAAATAACAAACAAAAATCTGGCTCTCTTTTTGTAAAAATGTTTACGAATGCAATTAAAGATATTAAATCACGTTTTCAAAAATGTTAATTGTTTTAATATAGAGAACTGGGACGGGCACCGGATGTAAAACTCGGAGCCTGACGATAAGTGTCAACATGAGGCGGAGAGGAAAAGCAAGCATACCCAGTCGGACCTTAACTCCTGAATATAATGCATCCAAGTATCAAGAGTAAGTATACAAATTTTAATATTAAAACAAGAAAGGAGACTAATTTCGGTAAGCCGAAGTTTGTATACCCTTGCAGTCTGCAATTGGATCATTGAAAATCGATCCATTTTGTTAAAATTAAAAAAAAAAATCCAGGATTTTACATTTTTATAACATTTAACTACACAATTAACATTTTCGTATAAATGTTTCTCCACCTCTACCAGCAAGGGTATACAAATATTTAAATATTTATCACTTTTACAAATATTATGTATAATTGAGAAGAGAGTACAGAATTCTTTATGTAATGGAGCAGCTTACGATACAGGTACCTGAATCTCTCGCTTACTACATGCGGAATTGGGAATGCGTGCCCAAGGCCATCCCTATTACACATAGAAATTCACCCTGAATTTGTTTACCACATGAAGCAAAGTCCAAATGAATACAAAAAAGGAAAGTTTGGTTTGGTTTATGTAAACTTTGATTCCGACGATTTGTAGGACCTGAGCTTTTCTCAAGAAAAACTCTCAAATGCTTTAAGTTAGTAAGTTAGTAATCTTCGATAAAGAGCTCCGGGAGCCTTATGGTTCCCTCGGAAATAAGTCCAATACCTACAATGTTCGTTCAAAATGAATAGATTTATTTTAAAATGAGTTAAGAACATTTGCTGTTATACGTGCTAGAATCGTCGTCATCAAATATATCATTTTGGAAAGAAGGTCGTCGTCTTCCTACGTACATAATAAAAACGATTGTGTAGGATATATTTATTGCTTAAAATACATTGCTAAAGTTGACTAGGTAAAAATTCCAGTTGCTGTCAAAGTACCGCGCTACAAAAGTGGATCCCGAGAGTCCTTGGACCGTCCAGTGCCGTGTGATTGTGCCCAGAATGCGGAGGAAGTTGGCTTTAAACTTACTTAGCCGCCGCCTCCTCCGCCAGATAGCTCGTCCTCGTACTGCTTGCGGAAACAGTCGCCCACCGGGAAGAAGTCCCAGCTGCGCTGCTGGTACATGTTCCACACGTACGTCTCCTGGCCGGTGTACTCCGTGTCCGGCTTGTTAATCAAATGCATCAGGAAGAACATGTAGTTGGCCAGGTTGTGCTCCTTCTGGACGTGCGTGTCGAAGCCGTGCGGTACTATGTCGAAGAAGTCCTTGCCCATTCCGCATATGAAGCAATTGGACTCCATGTTGTCCTTCACCGACTCCAGCTGGTCACGCAGCTCGCCGAAGGCGTCGATGATCAGACCCTGGATGATGGCCAGCAGGATAATGATCACGAAGAAGAAGAACGTGATGTCGAAGATGATGCGATAGACCTCGTAGTCATCGCCATCCGGATCGCCGATCTCGTCGCCAATGCCGCCGCCCGCTCTCACGCCCTTGTACAGATGGAACACGAAGCAGGTCAGCATGTCGTGACACTTCTTGTCCACCTCCTCGTCCTCCTCCTGGATGTAGAACTTGCGGAAGAAATTGAAGGCGATCACCGTGTAAATGTAGACAATGATGGTCAGCAGCATGACGGTCAGGACGAGCTGCTTGCCGTTGTGGGTGACGGACTGCAGGATGGTGCGCAGCGTCTTGAAGCCCACGGCCACGTCCAGGAGATGGGCGGCAAAGAAGAAGTTGTTGAAGTTGCCCATCACCGAGAAGCTGAAGTACCACAGCGAGTAGAGGAAGGCGTTGTCCGTGAAGGTCACGCCCGCCTTCCACACCTGGTAGCGCCAGTCGATGTTCATGATGTACTTGAAGATGCCCGTCTCCTCGCTCTCCTGCGCCGTGAAGGCGCTCTTCTCCATGCCCAGCAGGTTGGAGATGGAGTCGAAGTCGTAGGTCTCGCTGTACTTCTGGCGCACCTTCTTCTTCACGAACTTGTCCCAGTAGTTGACCGGGAAGCTCTTGGCCGATATCACCAGCTTGTCCCAGTGCGACTTGAAGTCGTCATCCTCCGGTTGCTCGGCAATGAACAGGCCGTCGAACTCCAGCCGGCGGGCGATCTCCTTCTCGCGCTTGAAGATGGCCAGAGGGACCTTGAGGTGGTAGTAGGCGATCAGCATGGCCAGGGAGACGAGCGAGTGCAGGCAGGCGGCCATGCGCAGCACGTGTTCCATGTAGAAGAAGTCCTCGTCCACGTGCACCAGTTCCGGTATCTCGTCCTCCATTTCCCCGTCGCCTGATCCCCCGTCGCCCGATCCCCCGAAGCCGGAGCCCCCGATGTCCGCACCTGCGCCCGAGCCGGAGCCCAGGATGAGCTCCTCCTCGCCGGAGCCCTCGCCCTCCTCGGCAAACGAGGTGACCTTGTAGAAGAGCAGCATGAAGTTGATGCTGAAGGCCAGCACCAGGGCCACGTACTTGAGGTTGTAGAAGTTCCTGGCCAGGAAGCTGACGGCCCGATGGGTGTACTGCGAGAAGTCGATCTGGTGGACGGCGGGCGTCTCCTGCGGCGCGGCCGATGACTTCTTGGCCTCCGCCTCGATGGAGGCCATGGCCGCCTCCTGTGCCTTCTGCGCCTCCTGTCGCTCCTGTGCCGCCTTCTTGGCAGCCTCGCCGCCCAGCAGGTCCACAATGGAGATGGGCGGCTCCTGGTGGGGCTCGCCCTCGGCCAGCTCGCCGGTGGCGGCCACTCCGTCCTCGGGACTCGACTCCCCGCCCTCCTCCATCGAGGAATTGGCCGGGGACTCGTGCACCACCACCTTGTACATGCCGTTCTCCTCCTTGTTGATGTCCAGGCCAAAGGCTTGTACCGTTCCAGGGGGCTCCTCAAGCGGCAGCGGCGGCAGGGCTCTGCCGAACGTCTCCTCCTCCACCACGGGCTCCTCCTCCTGCTCCGGGGCAGGGCCGCGCATCAGGTTCAGCAGGATGCCGAAAATGTAGCGCACCACGCAGTAGTGCGCGTATCCGGTGTAGTAGAAGATGTAGAAGATGATCTTGAAGAAGCCGACAATCAGCTCCGGGATGGACTTGGTCTGCATGACGCCGATCTGGTGCTTGATGTTCGCCGGACTAAGCATGTGCACGCCAAACTTGAGGCCCTCCTTGACAGCGGTAATAGTGCGTCGAATGGGATCTCGGGCGGCGCGCTCCTCCTCCTCCTCGCTCATGTAGGAACTGTAGGCGGTGTCGCGCTTCACGTTGCCGCCACCGTCGTCGGTGGCCATCAGGCCGGAGGCGTGGGTCATCTCAAAGATGGCGTCCTCGCAGAAGTTGACAAAGGCCTCGAGCTTCTCCTTGTCACCGCCCTCGGTGACGATGGAGTAGAAGAAGGCGCGCTTGGATTCGCGAATTTGCGGCTTCTCCCACTGCTCGATGTTGGAGTCCTTGATCTCGAAGTAGACGCGCTCGATGCGCTTGGAGCTGCCGAGGATCTCGATGCGGCCCAGGAAGGGCTCGAAGTAATTGAGCACCGAGCCGGCGGTCTCCAGGAAGCGCGCCAAGCGCGGCTCGTTGGGCATGTGTTCGCTGAGGTTGGTCAGCAGCACAGCCAGGTTGAAACCGATCTCCTTTGATGGTTCGTGGAAGCGCTCGACGAAGGCCCGGTAGTCGATTTTGCCCTCGTGGTTGCGCTCGCAGCAGGCCAAAAGGAAATCCATTTCTTCCCTGGAATCAGAGGTGAGACCCGGTGGGGAATGGGGATAATAAATGTACTTACGGTGTGTAGTTCTTGGACTGCTCCATCTTCTCCCTAAAGTCCTTGGGCGTTACCCAGCCCTCGTTCTTCATGTCGATCTCGTGGAAGCTGGGCGATTCGATAAGGTCGGCCAGTTTCAGGAACATGTCAAAGTATTTAAGGATTAGCTCGACGTTGGAGGCGGACTCCACTAGAGTATCCACCATCTGTTTGCCAATGGTGCCTATTAAAGTGGAGGTGAAAGTTAAATAATGAATTAAATATTAAATAAAAAGGAGATTTAAAAAGTTTTAGAGATTTGATTTAATTTCTTTAGGAGCCTGAAAGTATGCGGGTATAAATTTCACTCAAAAAGATACCGCATACTTTTAGGCTTCTGAATTTGTAATTTAAAATCTCTTTCAATATTTATTAAATAATTATTTATATAATATTAATTAAAAAGGGGATTTAAAAACCTCTATAGCTTTGAAATAATTGTTTTAGGAGCCTGAAAGTATGCAATGAAAAAGTGCACTCAAAAATATTCAAAATCTCTGTTTTAATATTAATTAAAAAGGAAGATTTAATAACCTCTATAATTTTAAATTAATTTCTTAAGGAAATTTTAATTTAAAGAATTTCACTGCATACTTTCAGGCTTCTAATTATGTGATTCCAAATCCCTTTTAGATATTCCGTTAGAATTCTCAGACTCACCATTAACAACATTTCCCTCCAGCATGGACAACATCATGGTGATCATGTCCTTCTGTAGATTGAGCAGCTCCTTGAGCAGATCCACTTGGCTGGAGTGCTTCGATAGCTTGTCCTGCATGTGCGAGAACAGGAACAGGAAACCGCCGACGGCATCCCACAGCCTGGAGTGGGCCAATGCCTGCTGATTGAGGGTACACGGACCCTGGATGACCTCAGTGAGGGTGTTGAACACCTGGCTGGCCACGCCGATGGCCTTGAAGAAGTTGGCCTTGCCGGCGGGATCGATGATCTCCTTGCTGGAGTAGTGCCAGTAGAAGTCCATGATGGACTCCTGCAGGCGCAGCAAATAATCCACAGTGCAGATGACCACGTTGACAGTGGTGGTGTTGCCGGCCTGGGTCCTCAAGTAGTTCTGCCACTCTGTGGGATAAGGAGTTAGGGATTAGGTGGATTCGGAGGAGCTAAAGTGCAAGGAACTCACCCAGATTGTGACCCTCACAGGTCAGCTGGATGAACCGGAACAGGGCACAGGTGAACTCGGCGTCGTGCATGTTCTTCTCGCCCGCGGCGCCCTCGGAACCTACACCAAGACCTGCACCCGCACTCGGAATATACTCTTTGTTCGTGTGGCAATTTTGGGTGGATTGGTGGGTACGGGTACAACGATAGCGGGAGTCACGTTGACGGGAATGGTGGGTTGTCGGGATGGTTGGCATGCGAGGCATGATCAGGTGGGGTGATCAGGTTGGGAGATCAGTTGGAAGGAAGTAGACACACAAATCAATACATTAATCGAACTTGGAAGAGGGCGCGGGCGGCTGAACTGAAAGCGGGAGGAGCCTTGGAGGGATGCGGGTGCGGATGGACTTACCCTCTGCTTTGGTGTTTCGCTCGAAGGCGTCCAGGTCGAGCACGCTGCAGGAGTTCATCAGCCCGGCAATCGAGGTGAAGAACCCGACGTCCTTCTTCTCCTTCAGATGGTTCAGCATGCCCATCTGGATGTCGATGTTGCCGCCGCGCAGGATGGCGATGCCGAGATTGAGTGTCGTCATTACCATCTCCGAAGGTATACCTTTGGAGGCGGAAATGTGCAACAGCACCATTTCGGCAACGCCACGATTGGAGAGGCGCGCCTGGTGGAAAAGCAGCTTCTGCTTCTCCATCTCTTGTTCCTATTAAGGGAGTATGAGGAGGATTAATCAAAGAGCTTAACTGGAGGGAGAAAGCTGGGGTTACTCCTGGCAGAAATAGGTTAAGGAATTAGTGAGGATCTCCCTGGATCCCAGCTGAGAAATAGTTACCATCAATTGCCTCATCCGACACTGAGTCAGACATGTCGTTAGGGGTTATTATTAGCGGTGGTTAGTGCTGGAACCGGGATAGTTGGGATCGACTTACATGGATGCTGGTGCCTTCGCCCTCTTCGCCACCCTCACCGCCCTCCTCGTCGCCGCCCTCCTCCTCCTCCTTGCCCGTCGACTTGGCCGCTATTTGGGCGTAGGACATGTAGAGCAGATCCTCCTGGAGGGCTCCACTGCGCTCTGTCATGGCGCCGCGACAGAAGGTAGTCACCAGCTGAGTGAGCGGGTCCGGCTTGGCGTCCGTCTCCTCCTCGTCCTTCTTGGACTTCTCGGAGTCCTCGAACGACTGCGTCAAATCCTCGACCATCACCTCCTGGCCCACGTTCTCTTCCTGCAGCCACTGCTCGTAGTAGGAGCGGGCAAAGATGTTGCACGCCCGATGTCTGGGGGGGATCAGGAATGTCAGTTAGTATTAAAACCAAAGAGAGAACTTCCACAGATGAAACACAAAGAGTTAAGCATGCCTTTTGGGTTAATCGTGATTAGAGACCAACTCAAGAGAACTAAAAACTGATGCTGATCGGGAACAGTAACATGGAAATTATAGAAACTTAGGAGGAGACGATGAACCAAGTACGAGTACCACCTGCTCATGCGATATAGATGCTTGGCGCGTAAGCTTGAAATGACTGCCTGGCGACGCGCCACCGATATCTTTGAACCATAGCGTTTGGATCTGTTCTTGGAGCTGGCTGCCTAAGGGGTTCGGAATGGCAAGTGGCAAGCAAGCGTGCGGCAAGTCCATAAAAATATACAATAAAACAAATGGCTTTTAGAACACGGCGCTTCGGTTAGTACACACACTAGCTCTTAGATTAGTTTGGGATTAGTCTAGATGCCATTGAAGATGAGGAAGATGGGCAGACAGATATAAACTCATAGCTCGGGGTTAATCGGGGTTAGACTGGCTCCATTAATCGACGCTCTCGGTAATAACCTGGGTAGAGAATGTAGCGATGTCTGACGGAAGCATGCGATAACGGCACGCTTCCTTTGGATCGACACAACGCTCCTGTAGACATTTTTGCTCTGCTGTTGTGGATGGTCGATCTGTAAATGTTTTCGTTCACACGGGAGGTCAGCATTCGGTCGACATTTCGGTCGGGATGGAGAGGATGAGAGCAGTGAGTGTTGGTCGGAGTGTGATGTCATGTTGATGGTTCGAGAGGAAAAGAAAAATTGAGTGATTAACAGATTGTTTTCAAAGAAAGATTAAAGAGATTGAAGATTGTTGTTCACAGTAGTTTCAAGATGAGTTACTCGAACGGATGGCCTTATTTTAGTCTCGAGAGAGCTGGAGAGAGATTGGTATAACGCCACCGCCTGGACGGACACTTACCATGTGCAGGCCAAACAGAACCTTGGCCATGGCCACAATGCGATCCACCGTCTCCTGGGTCTTGTCCTTGCCCTTCTCGTTGGCATTCGCGTTGACCTTCTCCAGCGCCTGCTCGTCCACCGACTCCTCCGTCTTGCCCAGCTTGGAGTAGAGGTAGTGCTGCCAGGACATCTCGTCGGAGGGGTCCAGCTTGTCGGGCAGCGTCAGCTGCATGCGGGCGAACTCGATCACATCGTACTCGGGCATCTTCTTCAGGTAGCGATCCTTGCAGTGCTGCACCAGCTCCTGTTCCCTTCCGGCGAACAGGTTCAGGCCCACGGGCAGAAGACGCTTCAGGCAGGCCACCATGAGACTGGCCTGAACCTCCTTGTCCTTGTCGCGCTTCTTATCGCGGTTCTTCTTTTTCTTCTTGACCTTACCACCGACAGCAGGTACTCCTTCGGAGATGGCCGACCTGCGCGTGGCCGTAGGCATGATCAGGGCCATGTTGTCGATCTCGTTTGCGGAGATAAAGTTCTGCTCCTCCTTGAGGAAGTACTGGCTCTTCGACCAGATGTTGAAGATCTCGGCCACATGGTTGTAGAGCTCCTCGGCCTCGGGTATGTTGTCCTTCAGCCAGTGATTGCGCTGCAGGTCCACGTACTTGATCAGCAGCGGGTAGAAGGAATAGATGTCGCGCACCAGCAGGTTCCAGTCCTCCTGCAGCTGCGTCTCCACCTGCGAGGTGTCGTCCGTGGCCGACTTGATAAAGCCCCGCATGCTGTCCTCCTTGTGCAGCATGTTCTCCGTGCGCTTCTTCACGCGCTCGGCCAGCGGCAGGAACGGGTCCTTAAGCAGCTCCTCCGACGTATTAATGATGATCTGCTGCGTGTACGCGGCAATCCGTGTCATCCACGGGGCGTTGTCGTTGCCAATGTTCTTCTTAATCATCTTGAGCACATTGCGGAGCAGCGGATTCATGTGGTCGGCGGTCACCATGGTCACGTGGTTGCCGCTTGTCGGGCTCACGTTGTCCGGTCCCTGGGACCACCAGAAGGGCAGATAGGCGCACAGCAGCGGCAGGATCACGTCAATGATGTGCGGCGCGTCGTTGTAGGTCTTGTCCGACTCCACGAACTGGTCCACCTCGGCGAGTATGGTCTCCAGATTGGGCATGCAGCTCTCCATCTTCACCATAATGTCCTGCGCCTCCAGTGAGTGGTCCGCGATGCGGTTGAGCAGCGAGTACTGGTTGTGCTTGTTCAGATGCGGCTCCAGGTAGGCCACCGGGAAGCAGGAGCTGTAGGCGCCCAGGCAGGAGCCCAGGGCGGGCCTATGCCGCTCGATCTCCGTCTTCAGATACTTCCGGTCGTGCGTCAGCGTGCCATCGGTGCCCAGGTGATAGAGGGCCGCCAGGATCTTGTAGGAGGCCACCTGGATCTCGTCCAGCAGCAGGTCGCTGCCATAGTCGCAGGCGGCCAGGTGATCGAACATGGCCGTGAGCACGGGCAGCACCACCTGGTTTACGTAGCCCAGCGACGTGGAGGTCTTCAGGTGCGTGCCCCTCAGGTGGCTGTACTTGCCGTCCTGCAGGTTAAGGATCGTGTTGCCCAGGTCGTCGGACGTCTGGTTGAAGAAGGTCAGCATGGAGGTGCGTATGAACTCGGGACAGTTCTTGGTCAGGGTGCGGGCGTCGATGCCCTTCACCAGCACCTGCAGGCACCGCACCGTGATGCGGACATCTGGCCCAAAGGCACTCAGCCTGTTGCGGAGCAAGGCGGCTAGCTTGCAGAAGATCGAGGCCACCATTTCCTTCTCCTTGAGCGAGGCCGCTCCGATGTTGTTCGTGGCCGTGGCAATGGCGATGAAGTAGTTGCGGTGCGTGGAGAAGTACTTCTCCATCAGCGGAAGGACCACCTTCGAGAAGAACTTGATGTCCCGCGTGGCCGTCTTGAAGGACGAGCGGCGGCTGAACGTGGTCGAGGGTTTCAGCAGCTTCATGTTGATGGTGGCCCGGTCCAGATACTGGATGAGCTTCTCCAGCAGCGAGTACGAGAAGCGCAGCTCAACGGCAGCCTGGGTGGCGCCTCCTTCCTCGACGGCGCCGCCCTTGGAAGGCCTGAAATAAAGGGTTATTCCCTGATCTCTTCAAGAACCTTCTTCCCTCTGGACCCGACTCACTTGTGCAGCTTGTAGCCCTGGTACTGCATGTACTTGAGGAACTCCTGCGAGCGCTCGCGATCCTTCTTCTTCTCCTTGTCGGTCAGCAGGTCGTAGGGCACCAGCTGGGGATGGATGACGCCGCCGCAGCCATTGAGCTCCTCGTTCTTCTTCTTGGCCCAGATGTCGTGGGAGTTCTCCGCCAGGCGCTCGGCCATGTTCTGCATCTCCCTGCTTAGGGTCAGGTTGCTCATGTCCACCGGATGCGGGTTGTAGTTGAAGGGGCTGCCCTCGTTCTGGAATTCGTGCTATCGGTGTTAAGGGGGGCGTGGGCAGAGTGGGCGTGGCATGAAGGCGGAAAAGCCAATTCGGTTTCGATTTCGGTTTTGATAGAATTTTGGAAAATATGTTAGAGGGCGCTTGGAACAAGGATTAATTCGGGGCAATTGGTTGCTACATACAATCGTGGGCTTGGACTGGCGACGCGTCGATCCGCGATGATTCAGCGGCACCTCCACCTCGGAGTGCTCCACGGTCCAGCCGATGGCCAGCAGACCCTTGAGGCACTCTCGCACGGGGTCCCGGTAACGCTCGCGTTCCTGTTAAAAAGATTTAAAGATTCAAGAGATGAGTGGGTTTTTTGGGATATTTTTTGGGTTTCCCATATTGGAACGATGATTTTTTAGCTGTTAAATTAATGAATGATTAAATATTAGATACTGTTACGCATAAAACTGAAATAAGTATTAAAATCATTATTAAAAATTAATTTCTGTGAGTAATTAATTACTTAGGGTGTGAGGTTGATAAAAATGGTGAAGTGCCATTATTATTCTTATTTTATGATATATAAAATCAACTGAAATAAGTATTAAAAGTATTATTAAAATATACATTTCTGGGAGTAATTAATTACTTAGGGAGTGCGTTTGATACAAAAAGGTGAAGTGTTATTATTATCTTTAAATGAAAGGATTTTATAAGACTTCTTATTCGAAGTTGGATTTTGTTTTATGTGCTGAACGAATTAAGGTTGAATTCTATGTGTAACAGGCATGGCCTTGGGCATGCATTCCCAATTCAGCATGTGTGGAGAGATTCAGGTTTACCTGAAAAGATTCTAAGGAAATTCATGGGGAGCAGAGCAGTGGAAGATTCACTACATGAATTTCCTGCATGAAAGGGAATGAGACTTTCCCATAGCTAGTAAGTATCAGCTACCAATTCCACATGAAAGTTATACATATTTCAGGACCTTAAGTCCCAATACGATATAAATGAATGGTGGAAGTTATAGTATTATTGTTATGAGATCTTAACTATGATTTCTATTAATAATAAAGCTGTTAAATAAGTACAATAAAAAAATATAAATTAGTGAAAGCTAGAAAATGAAAACAAATCAAATGGTTAATAATGAATGGACTTGACACACATATATATTCAACAACTGGATCTTCCGATCTACGTACATATTCACTGAGCATGTTGTAGGGCTTGAGGCGCGGATGCTTGCGATCGTTGTCGGATCGGATGTCCCCGTGGGTCCAGCCACCCTCGAGGCGTCGGCTGGCCCAGGCATCGTGGTAGTGCTCGCTGAACTTCTGGACCAGCGAGTTGAGGTCGTTGTCAAGGTGGACATTGTTGGTGTCAATCGGATGCGGCATGTATTGCGGCTGGTCGGGAGCGCCCATCTGGCGGCCATAGTAGTCCTCGTCCGTGTTCTTCGACAGACTGTAGTCGGGGGGCAGGGCACACCCAATGGCGATCAGGCAGGGCAGGGCCTTACCGAACAGTTCCGGGTCATAGTCCATGTTGCTGAGCGAGTCAAAAATGTTCGAGAACAGCAGCATGGTCAAACGCTTCTCCTCGTCCGAGGACGCTCCGTACGAGCCCTGGCCTTGAGTTGAGCCATAGTATTTGGCGCAGCGATCGAAGTGCAGGGTGAGGAGCTGTCCAGGGAAAGGAAATATATTAATTTATCCCTTAATTAAGGTTTTAAGAGTAAAAGAAAGCTCACCCGGAGGGCCACGGTGGTGTACTCGGACAGCTTGGACACATCCACAGTCAACTTGCGCAGCAGCTTGAGCAGCATGGCAGGTTGCATTTGGGATGTGAGGGCCACCAGGAAGTCGGAGACCGCCTCGCGCTGCCCCTTGGTGAGCATACGGTTCTTGGACAGCCGGTAGACCGTGTGCAGGGTGGCATCCAAGAGGCTGGCGTAGTTCTCGGCCTCGTTGTAGAACTTGGAGTGCTTGATCAGCAGCGGCAGGATGGAGTTGCCGATGTAGCGGTTCATGGCCAGGGCCATATCGCTCTCGGAGCCATCGCTCTTGTCCAGAATGGTGGCGGTGCGCAGGTCGGGCAGGAAGGCGTCCTCCAGCAGGCGGTAGAAGAGGTCCTGCGTCTCAATGCCGTAAACACGCTCCAGGAAGAGCACGATGCTCTGCTTATTGTTGGGCAGCAGGCCCGACGGCATGTCCGACTTGGGCTTCTCCTCGCCGGGCGCCGTCTGCGACAGGGTGAACTTGAGGCTAAGCACACCCTGGAGATCCTCCAGCGGCACCAGAGATCTCAGAATAGCTCTGGCCCTCAGGGACTCGTTCTTGCCCTGCTCAATCACAGAGGCATCCGGGGCACAGCGGCCCAGCAGGTCGACCAGGGTGCAGTAGAAGTTCAGGATGGCGGCACCGGTGTCGATGTAGTCCTCATCCTCCTCGCCCTCGGGCAGCGGATGGGTGAAGTTGAGGCCGGCGATGGTACCCTCGGCCTCGTCCTGCATCTTGCAGCGGTCCGAGATGCGCTCCGACATGCGATTGGCCTCGACGATGGCGCGGAACAGACCTTCTCCTTCTCCTCTTAGAGCCGGTCCCAGGCATTCCGGACGACGGATAAGAAGTCGAATGACAAGGTTCGCATTCTCCTCGACGCTCTCGCCGTTGACCCAAACGCAGTAGCGCAGGAAGTCCAGGTAGCGTTCGCCCTCGACGGGATCCCAGCCGAGATCCGGATAGCCCTTCTCCACGAGCTCCGAGTTGCTCTGGAGGCCGCACCGCGACAGGTAGACGGCGATCTTCTCCAGATAGTGTTCCCTCAGTGCCAGAGCCAATTCTGTGTTCTCCATCAGACTCGAGTAGGCCACGTCCAGGGGCGTGGAGCCGCGGAGGCTGGGCCGTGCCAGCAGGATGTTCGCGTTGTCCAGCAGGAAGTCGAAGTGATCGAACATGGCCTTCTGGTTCTGCCGGCCCGTGCGGCAGAAGTAGCAAAGGAAGCGGCAGCAGGCCACCACCATCTCGTGCGAGGTGTCCTTCTCCTTGGACGGCGCCCCCTCGGCCACCTCCGTTTGGGTGGGGGCATCGCTCTGCGCCTGCGCCCGCCGTCCCAGCGTGTTCATCATCACGGCCATCACGTTCTCGTGGACGCGCAGGATGCGTATGAGGTCGGGATGCTGGAAGAAGGTGGCGTTGTTTACCAGCTTCCACAGGCGCTTGCGCATCAGCTCCTCCTCCTCCTGGCTCATCTGGACGGGCAGCAGGGCGCGGATTTGGCTCAGCCCCACCCACATCTCGGACACATCCTCGCGTGCCTTGTTATTGATCACGTAGGTCTTCTCCAGAGCTCGGACCAGCTCGCCCACGGTGTCGTACTGACGCAGCAACAGGCTGAACATCTCGCGCACCAGCTTCGGGTTCTCGATCTGGGACTCCTCGGCCCAGCTGACGATGGTCTTGATGAGCACCTTGCGGAACACCTCCTCGGGAGTCTTCTTCTCCGGCTCCTCCACCTCCTTGGGCCCCTCCTCCAGCTCCTTCACCGTGTTGATAAAGTTGTAGATCTTCGTGATCGGCCCCGTCTTGATCTCCTCGATCGCCGCGCCCTCGACGCCATCGGGCTCCTGGAGGGCGTTGAGCGACACCTTCTGCATGAGGAAGTCGTGGAAGTCGCCCAGCCGGCTGCGCAACTCAAGGCCGCAGGTGCAGTTGTCCTGGTCGTCGGATTCGAGGTTCTTGAAGCAGAGAATCTGGTTCATCTGCTCCCGCGGCGGACAGCGGAACTCTTTAGTCTTTTTGGCCGCCACAGCACTGGGCAGATCGGATTGCTTGATCTCGATATAACGTCGCAACTGATCGGTCTGCAGATCGCCCACGAAGTCGTGCGAGAAGGCGATGATGCTCTCCACGCGATGTCGGAGTTGGGTGTCGTACAGGTGGTGCAGCAGGTAGCACATCTGCAGCTTGGCGCCCTCGGCCATCTTCATGGTGAGCAGGCCCTTGCGGTGCTCGTCCTTGCCCTCTGCAAAGGGGAATCATTAGAGATTTAAGCCTTTAAGTTTGGTATCCTTACTCACCCCTCTCAAAGGCGGCATCCCAGGTCTCCGGATCGATCATGACCAACAGCCGCTGCACATCCTCGTCGGTCAGCACGCCGACCAGGAGCAGGCGGTCTGTCAGCTTGATGAGCGGGCTAAGGGGGGAAACTATCACTAAAGGACACCCTAAAGGACACCCTAGTACTCACAGGAAGAGGTTCTCGTTGGTCCAGCCAATGGGATCGCGATTGTGGACCTGGTTGATCTCGACGGCGTCCTTCAGGGCCTCCATCACGAACTGCCTGACTACTTCTAGGGGGAACTTCGGGGAGTACAATTGGTCGATGTTGGGGATCGGTTCGCTGGAAACACTTGGCATACTAGATGTTGCAATCACAGGGGGTCTGGACGGGTGTAGTTGAAGAGTGGTGTCGTAGTAGGTGGTTCGGTGCAGGTGTTGTGTTGTTGGATAATCAGAGAGAGAGAGATGCAGGGAGATCCGGGTGCCGGGAGATTCGAAACAGAATGAGGCGTGAACAAATCGAACGGATATCAAGAATGCCATGTCCCCGTCCCCACCCGCGCAGTGATCAAGGAAGAATCTGTGCATTGTGGGTAGGCGCTAAGGAGGCACTGAGAACAGTTTCAACTCACGTGATCTCCGTCATCCGCAGCTGCGGCCGCACCGATTCCGTGACCAGGGAGCGCAGCGAGTGCTGCATCTCCGCGTCGCTGTACAGCTCCTTCAGCTCCGGGCCCAGCGGCGTGATGTACTCGTTCTTGCACACCTCCATCGTGGTGGCGTGCGACTCCAGATGCAGGGCGATCAGCAGGTCGTAGAAGCCCTGCCGCAGCGGACCGCTCATGTACTCCGACCGGATGGCGTAGAGCAGCTGCTTCTGGTCCACGTGCTGGCACAGGGCGTGGGCGGCCCGGTAGTTGCTCTGATAACACAGAGCCGCATACAACGTGAGGCTGTGGGCGTGGAAGGACAGCAGCTTTTCCATCTCGATCAGCTCGAGGATGTCGATGCAGCGATCCTCCTCGGGTATGTGCAGCGCCAGCATGGACACTGGGTCCTCGCACAGCATGGACCAGCCCCGGATGTCGGACAGCTTGAGGGCGTGCACCTGGAGCGAGGTGTTAGGAACACGCGCCCACTGATGCGGACGCAGGCACTGGACCTTGAGTCGCGGTGGCGACTGCGGACTGATGTGCTTGTCACTGGTGGGCAGCACGGCCGCGGACAGGGGCAGGGTGGTGGGAGTGCGTCCCAGCTCGATCTGGAGGATCTCCTTGCTGGTCGCCTCCACGAAGATGGCCGGGAAGAGCTTGGTGTCCGGCTCCATCATCCAGCGGTGCGAGGTCTCCTTGCCCTCGCACGTGAAGCGGATAATGCCCGTGGCCGTGTCCACGAAGCAGCCCACGAACATGCCCTGCGAAGCACCCTTGCCGGAGGCATCCTGGGTCACCTCGTTAAACAGCTCGTCTGCCCGCACCACGTAGCAGCTCTGGCGGTCAATCCGCTCGATGGCCATCTCGTAGTCGTCCTCGATGTACACCGATCCGCGGCGCACCTTGTTCTTGTTGAACTCCTTGCTGTGCAGGTGGTACTGGGTGGTCACCCAGCCCACGTACACGTGCGTGGGATCCTGGCCAGGGAAGATGCGCACTCCATAGAAGTACTCGTTGATCAGCTTGAGGCACTCGGCGTCAAACATCTCGTTGCCGGAGCCCTCCACGGGCGGCTGGCCCAGGTTGGAGGCGCTCATCTGCTTGGGTCCCTGGGCCACGGGGCTGGGCGGGATTTCGGCCTGGATTCGGTTAAGAGGGTATTAAAATGTGTAATAAATTTTTAAATTATTTAAAAAATATAAAGAATAAATTGCAGAGCTAATAATGAGGCAAAGATTATTGAATATAAGTCTCAATATTTCAGTTTAAATTAAAAGTTTAAGTAGAATCGATATTTACAAGGGATGTTGAGTCTAAAAATTAATATTTAAATTATATAAATACCTTCAAGTCTAAAATTAAGAAACATAATTGGTTATGAATCAAAACTTAGGATAGAAATAATATCACTCTTTATATTAATAAAATAAAGATTAAAGAAAGTCACCAAGAGTAAGAGTATTTACAATTTATAAAATAAACTCTAAACGCTGATAAATAATAATGACAAATGCTAGTTCTATTCAGTTTCTTAATATATTTCCTATAAATATCCTTAATTATTAATAAAAACTCACATTATTCACCCTCAGAGTAGGCGCCCTCGTGGTCATCTGCTGGTTAACCACATTCCTTCCATGCGCCACCGTATTGCGGCGCTCCAACGAAGTGTCCAGCGTCCTTGAGCCCATCTTCTCGCGGCTCTGGTCCCGTGACTTCTTCGAGAAGAACTTGAAGGGACTGCGACCGCGCTTCTTCTTGTCATCCAGTTCGTCGCCCAGCCCGTTCATGTCCAGCACGGACGTCGAACGCTGCATCTCGTCCAGGGCAGCGGACATGTCCGTCTCGAAAGTGATGTTCCGGGTGAGCGAACCCTTACGCGGTGGACGCGAGGGTCCCCGCATCATATGATCCGCCTCGGCATCCGCGTGCTCATCAAAGTTCCTGGTCAGACCCTTGATGTCGTTCATATTGAAGCCACCCTTGAGCATGTGGTCCATGTGGGCGGCCTGGGTCTGTACGGCCATCTGGGCAGCGGCCTCCGCCTCGCGCATCAGCCGGTACTGCCTATTCTTGATCTCGTCCCAGCGCCGGGCTTTCTCCTGCTCGCTGATGAACTCACTCATGCAGGTCACCGGCAGGGAGAGGCGCAGGAACTCCCAGTTGGCCTTTTCCATGGTCTCGAAGGTGTTGTGCGAGATCTTCAGATGCGGCGGGGTATCGGCGCCTCCCGGAATTCGTGTGACATCGATGCGGCAGTCGGGCATCTCCTCGGTGTTTTCGAAAATGGGTTGATCTTTGGTGTACCAATGGGTCACTGGTCGACGCATGTTCCTGGGAGCGGATAATTAATATATATTTAAAATCCTTTTAGATTAAGATTTATACTCACACGCAGAACGGTTCGTAGCCCTCTTGCAGGCCGCAGGTGGTGAAGAACTTGAGGGAATCCACATCCTGGCCGTAGATGAGGCGCGCCTTCTGGCCCACGCCCAGGGTGCAGGCGGGCACGAAGCCCACTCCCTCGGCGGTGACTTCGGCAAAGGTCGTCTCGCCGCCCAGGGCGTCCATGAGGAGTTCTCCGTTGAGGGAGAAGCCTGCACAACGATTGATTGGAGTTAATGGGGTTAGGAGTCGGGACGAAGGGCGGCAGAGTTGGTTGCTAATGATGAGTACGAGTATATATATTGAAACCAAGAACCAAGAAGCTTTTCAATGAATTCCGAACGATACGGTCCGCATCCTCGTCCGCCTCCGCATCCGATTAGTTCCGCTCGTCCGGAATCCATTAAGCAATTAAAATTCCTCTAGGAAATTCGTGCGTTTTAATTGGCTTTGGAGCTGGCCTTGCAGCGGCCTATAATTGCATTGCATGGTCATTATGTTGGAGTGTCGGGACTAGTTGGGTTTCTTGTTCGATTTGGTTTCGGTTTCAGTTTTAGTTTCGGTTTTAGTTTTAGTTGGCAAAGCTAGGATTATAAATTCAAGCAAGCTATTAATGGCACTTGTGTTAGCTCTCATGCTAAGTTATATTGTACAACTGGATCGAAATTGAAATTGAAATTGAATTGAACTGATATTGGTTAAGTACGTGTCGTTAGTAATTACAGGCAGTTACGAGAGAGTAAAAAGCTGGGATGAGCTGATGTGTCCTGACGGCCTGCTCCTCCTAAATCAGGCACCACTACTCCCGCTCCTGGTTAGGCGTTCGAGGTGTGTTCAAAGTAACAATATTTTCGGAAGTTAGAGCTTGGGAAAAGACTTGGATTTGATGTGTGGTTCGAGAGTGACGACTACGAGAAGCTACGAGAAGCGGCATGAACTAATGGGTCGGATCGGTTGGATGTCTGTCGAGTCTGGGAATGGCTGATCCACTGGCTGATCTGATGGCTGACTTTGTTCTGTTGCTGGTTTTAAATTCGATCAATTTCGATGGAGCTTAAGTTAAACTTTGAAAAACTAAGTAAGGTAACTGAATATGTGGGGGATTCCTCACAAACTTGGATATATATTATTTAAACAATACCTTTTATTTATACAATTTAGTCAAAAATCTTTTAAGAATCATTAAAATAGTTAAGTTTTGAGACTTATTTATTAAATATTTCGTTGTTTTGAAATAGACTTTTGTTAAATATTAAATTAATAATATTTGAAATTTCTTTTGAGGTTTTTTAAGAAATTAATATATAAATAATAAATAAGTCCCTCTTAATATTAAATGTAAAGCAGAGCTGCTCACACAGTGTCCCCGAGAGTCACAGTTCTAGCACTCTCTTTGGTTTCAGGAACTTTGGCAACCTACGTGCCTTAGGTCGATGCAAAGCCGAATGGCTCGAAGGACTCAAAAGCCCTGTGTGACCAGCTCTGATGTAAGGCAATAACATGTTTTAATCTATTCAGATGACATTTAAAAATTTAAATAATAAAAAAAAACTCGATCGAAATTGACCTCAGAACATAACTGCTTGCGGGGTTTTCTAATAAAGGTAGATGCTTGGATAACGCCTGTCCTTGGCCTCGTTGGACCTCCGGCGCTCGCTTGAGCCACCCTCCCGAGGTGGCACTGGTTCATGGTCACATTTAGTAGATATCAAAAGCACGGAGGACACATTCCTGGTGGGGGTGCTGGAGGAGATCGCATTACAACAAGGGCACGAACATGAACAGCTCTTACTAATTGTGTGGTCGGCGAGGTCTAGAAAGACGCCGACTATGTCCCCGGGTCCGCACTGTTTACCGAAGGACTCACTGACGCCACCGTAGACTTTCTCTTCCTAAAAGGTGAATATTGCAAGTGACAAGATTGGTTTAGTGACTCTCTGCCTGCGCGAATGTCTTTGATTCTTTGACTGTAGTTTGCTTGTTAATGATTTATATCGGATATGAGAGAGTGTCGCTATAAATTAACAAATTAAGAAGAACAAAAGTCATCGATTAAGTTGAAAAGAGTTGAGTTAACAAAATGCGTTCGATCAAAAGAAATGAAATCAACGTTGGTGCGCGCAGCTAGGCGGCGTCTATGGGGTCCTTACTGATCGTTTGCTCCTTGACGTCGATGAAGCAACCAATGACATCGCCAGCCTCATACCGCACTCCGAAGTGCTCGATGGATCCGGCATGCATTTTGGTCACCTATAATCACGGGGTTGTGGTTGGTTTTGAGTGGGTCTCTCTCTCGCTTTGTGGTCCCTGCATCTTTATAAAAGCTACTCCCGCTCCCACCTACATCGACTTAAGACCCTCGATGAAGCCCTCCCCCGGAATACTCACGTTGTGGCCGTCGAAGGCCCAGCTGGTGTCCTCGCTGCCCAGCATGGCGCCCGGGTAGCAGTCCGCCCGCGCCCATCCCACGCGCATGGGTCCGGCGGTGAGGACCTCGAACTCGAAGTACCACTTGCCCGAGGTCACAGCATAGTTGCGCTCCACGCGGTAGGTCCGGAAGCCAGCGAACTTTAGGCGCTGTGCCTCCGCCAGCAGGGCCTCCGTGCCCTCGCCCGTGGGTGGATCCAGCACGTAACCATAGACCAGGAGTGTTCGCACCGTCTCCGAGGCCGTGTCGCGGTTGGCCTTCTTGATGGCCTCGTCCACCTTGCCGTAGGGCACCAAGTGGGGACTGCGATGGTTCTCGCTGTCCTCGTTCAGGCCGTAGGTCCAGCCCTGCTGGATGCGCTCCCGCGCCCACAGGTTGTGCGTGTTCTCCGCCAGCTGGTCCACCAGCTCCTCCAGCTTGGGCGTGAGCGTCACGGCGCTCAGGTCGAGCGGGGCCGGCTTGTAGCCGTTGCCCTGCATGAAGATTTCGTTGGGCAGCCGCACCGGACGGATGCGCGCCGGCGGCTTGTCCATGGTGATGTAGTAGCCCAGCGAGATGATTGTCCTGGAAAGGAATTAAGGATTAAAGGCGGTTTATATATAAAATTTTTAAGGCAACTCACTTGAGTGTTTGCACAGCCAGTTGATTGTCGTATCGCTTCTCCGCCGGCGGCAGCTTCTCGAACTGCGTGAGGCACGGATGGATGCGATGATAGTCGTCGCGGTGTTCGCCCCACGACCAGCCCGCCTCGATCTTGTTCAGCGCCCACATCTCGTGGATGTTTTCGGCCAGCTTCTCCTTGATTTGGTCCACGGAGCTGGGCAGTGTCACGCCCGTGGTGTCCACGGGCTTTGGCACGAAGGCAGTGTCGTCCTCGATGAGCCAAGGTCCGGCCAGGACGTTCTTGCTCAGATTGCCAAAGTAAAAGCATGGATCCAGGCTCAAGATCTGGTGCGGCATGAGGCACTGCACCAGGGCGGAGAATCCCATGGGCGGGGCGAACTTCAGGCGGCCATGGTCGCCGCCGAAGAGGAAGCGGCAACTCAGTTTCGAGGAGCAGCTCATCACGGGGAAGAACATGCCGTCCAGGTTGAAGTCCCGGAAGCTGCCGCGCACCTTTACTCCATTAAAGGTGAACGTGATGATGGGCACGGACAGGTCGATGGCCACGCCGATCACGTCGCCCTTGCGGATAAAGGGCTCCTCGGGCAGGGCGTCCACCACCGGGGTCTTCCGCCCGCCCGTCCAGAAGTAGGCTCCATCGAAGCCGAAGGAGTACAGGTCGTCGCCCACGCCATTGCCGCCCCACTTCTTGCCCCCGCCCGGATACGGGACATAGCCGGAGGTGTTGGCCCAGCCGATGCGCAGATGGGGCATCATGTGCGTCGTCTGCTCAATGTGGTCCATGGTCACCTCGAAGTACCACTTCTGGTACATGGACGAGCCGTCCACGCGGCCCACGAAGATGTTCGGCCGGATGCTGGCCACGTGGTCAACCAGGAGGGTCTGAAGCAGCAGGTTCTTGCCCGGCAGCAGGAAGTCGCAGATGTTGTTCTGCGAGGAGCGCACGGCCACGCCGTTACCCACGCACAGCGAGCAGAGTACGTCCAGGACCTTGGGGTCCCTTCCGTGCTTCTCCAGCAGCGAGATGATCACCTTGATGTGCTCGTCCCGCATCATGTTCAGGGCCTCGGGCGAGTCAATGAGCACGCAGTGGAGTACGTCCAGCATGCCGGAGCCCTCGCTGGAGGCCTGCGAGCCAAGGCGCGAGAAGAGCCAGTTCAGGCGGTTGCTGTTGGCGAACTGGGCGCAGTTCGTGTGGTTGCCCTTGATGATGGCCGCCAGCAGTTGGTACAGGTAGGTGGAGATGAGGTCCCAGCTCTGGCCGGTCTCGTCGCCGGCCAGGAAGCTGGCCAGGAAGCCCTGCGAAGTAATAATGTTGATCTTGTCGATGGCCTCCAGGATCAGGTTGAGCACGCCCTCCTCCTGGAACAGATCCTGACGGTTACGCAGGGCACGGAAGCGGTTCTGCTTCTCCTCGTGTTCTGGGGGTTAAAAGGGAAGATTTTATGTAAGGTTTCTAAGGTGTCCTTGAAAGATTTTCTTACCCATATCGTCTTCGGGTTGCGAGAAGTAATTGATCAAGTCCTCCAGGCACATGACCATCTCGTTGAGGTTGACCTTCTGGAAGAAAATGGAGTGTCGTCGGTTGGACTGCAGCGTTTCCAGGGCCCTAAAAAATATAAGCAAAGGATAAGGAATCTTTCATCGTAGTTACTCAAAGGATACCCACGTGATAAACTGGGTGAAGAGGCTGCTGCACTTGCGGATGACACGCGCCGTCTTGGACTCCTCCTCCTGGGAGCGCGAAAAGTCAAGGCAATCGTCCATCTTGCCCTCCTCGTGCAGGATGGCCTGCTTCTCCTCCACCTTGCCCACGCCCTTCTTCTTCGTCTCGTAGCTCTTGTAGCTGAGCCACAGGCTCGACTCGCAGTGCTGCACGATGACGGTGGTGTCGCCGTACTTGATGATCGGCGAGCCAATGATCTCCAGGTCCTTGTCCTCGAGCACCTTCTTCTCGTCGTCCTTTTCCTGCCGCAGGCAGAAAGTCGTCGTGGCGATCGAGGCCTCCTCCTTCTTCACCAGGATCAGTTCGTTGCTTTCGTTGACGCCCAAATAGCGTCCAGTGGTTATGTGGCGAATGCGCATCGGATGGTACCAGTTGATGAAGCCACCAGTCCACTTGGTCCGCGCCAGCTCCAGGCGCCACAGCGATCGGGCCTGAGCCATGACCACGCCGCCCTCGTAAATTACAATACTTTAAAGATTGAGATGTGGGATTAATTTTAAGTTAATTTAAAGATTTTAAAGACTCACTTTGTTCCTGGCTCACGACCCCAGGTACTGGGTATGGTCAGGCACTCGTCGCCGCCGTGGAAGAAGCGCAGCACATCGCCGCCAAAGACATAGCCGACGTACTTCATCCGGGAGATGCCCGTGCCGTAGGGCTGCACGGACCAGTGGGTCACATGGAAGCTGGCATTCACGATGGACTGCTCGTTCTCCTTGGTGGTGTGCAGATAGCGCTCGGTGGCCACCGAGACCAGAATCAAATCGTCGCCGACGCGCACCTTCTCGCCCTCGGAGCGCTGCTTGCTCGCCGGATGCACTGTCCACCAGCAGGCCTCGCCCTGGCTGTGCTCCTGCAGACCCACGTCGAAGGACAACTTGTCGTTCGACGAGGACGTGGACAGGCAGGCCAAGTACTGAAATTAATGGTTTCGATTACAGGAGACTGTTGAAAGCTAAGGGATTAAGTACTCACCATATCACTGTTGTGATGGCGGAGCAAAATGGCATTGCCGTAGAGCAATGTCCTATGTCCCGATCCGGTTCCCTTGCCCTAGGAATTGTCGGTAAATGGATTAGATACTGCTGGCTGGGTTGCCAGTCTTCGGGGAGCTCAGCTCGGGGGGTTGGAACTACTACACTACGATCTACTAACTACTGCATAACACTTTGGAAAGTTAAGTATTTACGGGGTTATGGTGCCGAGTGCTTATGGTGCTGATGGTTGGTTAGATCGATGGAGTACTACCAAACAGAGAAAACATCTAAAAATAATTGTTTTCCTTCAGTTTTTCCTATTTAAACAAACTCGTTCAACTTGAAAGTATAACAGAATGCTTTTGGCAAAACTTATTTGCATATTAATTGCATTTGGGCACACTAAGAAGCCCTTATTACACTTTCCAATTATTTTTTGTATAACAAATTAATAAACAATATACAAAACTGCTCTACTTATAGAAAAAGAGGTAAATAAATTGGTGAATATTTAAATAGTTATTAAGTAAGTGTAATATAAATAAAATAAATCTAAATTAAATCTTTACATTGTCCCAACAATTATTTCGATGTTTTCTCTGGGCGGAAAAGGAATCCCTATTCCAAAGGTACTCGTTACATGTTTCGATTTTTAATCACTGAGTTAAGAGCGCTTAAGCACCAGACTCCAGGTCTGGTCCTACGCGAATCGATTCCCCTAAGGGAGAGTTATTGGAGCCGATGGCCCCTTTTATAGGGATTAATCCCGCAGAGAAGTTATGACGAAAGCGATAGCAGAGCGAGAAAGAACGAGTAGCGCTACTTTACACGGACAGAGTGAGACAGATAGTAAAAAAAATAGATAGAGAGTAAGAGAAAGAAGAGAAGCGCGATACGAGTTAAAAAAAGAAGTATTGAACGGTATACTTACAACTTGACTATCCTGTTTTGTGGGTATTTAGACAAATTTTGAAAAATAACGAGAAATTGATAGGTTACAAATGTGTAGAAGAGAAGACAGAGACGGGAAAGGAGGATAGGGTGGGCATGCAGAGAGACCTAGGTACGAGTAACTGGGACTGATAGCTATAAGTTATGGTCACGGGATATCGAAGCGACATGGATCACAACAACATAAAAGGGGGCCTTGGACAGAGTACTGAACGAAATGGATGCTCGGGGTTCCCTTGGTTCGCGATGAGAGAGAGACATATATATATCCGCGTGACTTGTTCTCGATCCGATCGGTGAATACTTACGGTCTCGGATCCCGCAGCCGTCACCAACTCCTGCAAGGCTCGCACGGACAGCGCCTGCTCGATAACGAATACGCACTGCGACAGGTCCGGCGGCACATTCTTGTCGGCAATGTTCTCGAGGAAGCAGTGCCGGTTGCCAAATCCCTCGGCGGCCAAACAGACACGCTCCCCCGTCGCCGTGCAGGAGAGCGTGACCATGTCCTCCTACAAGGGGTAGGAGAAAGGATACAATGTGAAATCGGGGGTCTACATGATTTTATAATAAAATTAATAGCGCTAATACATATACATATTTTTATAAATTTCTATAATTTTAATTTTATTTATTTTCGAATTCTTAAGCTAGTTTTTAACATCACACAAATATATCCTTCAGTATGTTATCAAAACATTTTTTTATGTATTTATAAATACTACCCAGAAATGCCTCTCAAGATCCCTTAAAGATTAAACCTATCTCTAAACATATAATTCAGTTCTCTGATTTATTCCTCTCCTTGCAACGAGAAGAACGAAGGAATGAACCAGGAGTTAAGGCAACAATTAAGTCATTAAGAGGCCCAAAGTTGTGCTGCAATTTTAATGAGACTTTGGCAACAATACCGACCGGCAAGCCGCCGCAATACCAATTGGCATTTGCCAACACATTCGACCCCTCCGAACCGGAGCCCGTCTGCATCCCTCTGGGATCCCTGGAGCATCATCCAGCACAGAGGCGATGCACACGCAAATTGAGGGAATTGTTACAAGGCACTGAATGTGCAAATGAAGGGCTAGTTGAAAGCTGGGTGGCGGTGGGTTTAGGTGCTTGGTAGGTGTTCTTTTGGCTGGTTTCCGGATGGTGGCTACGCCCAGCAGGGAGGAGATGTGATTTTCGGCCGACTGTCTGTGTCTGTGTCTGTGTCTGCGTGTGTAGTCGAAGTTAAATGAACGGTAATGGATTTCGAATCGAGCAATTTGCATAATTTAAATGCGAATGAAGTGCCGAGTCCTGACGCAGCAGCCCCATTGTCCTGCCGCACACCCATCTATTTAAAATTTAAACCCGTCTGACCACATCCCGGCTTTGCCGGCAACCCAAAAACTACACTGCTCAATGACTCAATTTGCATTTGACTTCATTTCGATAAATGTTTTTGCAAACTTGCACTTTTCGGGTCACTCGCTTGTGAACTGTAAAGTTTTCAAAATGACACGCAAAAACACAGAGACCGACAGAGGGAGGGAAAGGAGAGAAGAGAGAAAGCAAATAAGCGTAATTTGACATCGAAGGACATCCCCGGGGAGCTGGAGTCCTGTGTCTTCGATATTTATTGAATTTCTGTTGCGGTGAAAGCGGTGAAAACGGGCCTGCGGGCTGATACCGGGATGTCCGTGTGGGTGCGATTCGCAAACTCAACTTTTGCCCTTAAGCGTATTTATTTATTGCGGCAAGGTGTCGTTGCCGCTGACCTCGCTGACCCCCAGAGGGAGTGGAAGTGGGCGTGGACTGTGGATGATGGGCGTGAGCAAAAAGGAAGCAACACTATTTACTTATACCCCATAATGGCTGTCATTTGGCGCACCAGCTGTGGGCATTGATATATAGCGGCATTTGTCAGCTGACGATGTGTTCATCGAGCCGCCTCGCCGCCTCGTCCCCTCGGACACCTCGAATCCTTCGAGCCCTGCCCTGCCTTGGCCCTCACCAGCTGGCTATGTAAAGTGGGAATCAGTCGAAAAGCCAAGGCCCCTGGTGGCCGTGATTGAATTTGTGACTCGAGTTTTGTATTTATTGTGTGCCATAAACAAAAGTTAGGGGCGCCTATAAATATGCATTACATATACAGCGATCCAGTGGGAGAGAGGGGGGCCTCTGGAACAGGACATCTTTTATGGATTGCCGGATATTTTATGACACCAATTGTGAAAAATCCCCCATGGATTTTATTGAGTGGACGTAATTGATTTTAGATGATCTGGCGTTGTCAGTGCAAGTGGATGTGAAACGGGAGCTCCACGGCACTCGGCAAAAAAATGCAACCAGATTTCGTTTTAATAATCGCGGTGTGAAATAATGATATTGGTAATAAAACATGTTTTTGTGGCTTAGCGAGGCTATTCAAGTTAAGTCCATGTAGTTGTATTTGCTGACACAATTTTGGTGTCCAAATGACAGAAATAAATTCTATTAGAGTTTTAGCGGAAAATATGTCCTAAAAGTATATTTGTATTAACTCATTTGCATATGATTTTGTGCATACATTTTGTATTTTAATATTTCTAATATCGCTACAAATCAATGAATTAAAACAATTGAGATACAATTTATAATCCTTTAATAAAAGAAATATTTATATTAAAGAAGCAACCTAAAAATCAATATCTAATGATATTTTCTATCAAAAAATACGATACGTTAAATCAGTATTTCAAAAAGATTGTCTTTAGGTATTAAAAATAAAATCTAGATTTAAGTTTAATCTTCAAATACGATGATTTAAAATAAGCTTTGGAAACGTATTTAAGAATATAAAAAAATTATATTTGGCTTTATTTCAAGTTAAAGCTTATTTAAATATTCGGAAATCTATGGAAGAAAATATATATTTCAGTTTAAAGGGTTTTAGTTTTTAAGCTTGAGTTGGGAAAGGTTTCGGTCCCATTTATATTATATTTTTTGGGTGAAACTTGTAGTTATTGGTTTTTTCAACAAAATAAATATATCCTTATTATTAAACCAACAGTAAATTAATGTAAGATATCATAAATATAATCCAGGATTTTTCCACGTGTTCGGATTTACTCACCGTTCTCAGGAATGAAACATCATCCTGCTCGGAGCCTCCCTCCGCCTCAGCCATTTCGTTTGGTTAACGCAACGACCGCAGCGCCTCCAAATCGGAATTTATATCGCAGCGGCGTTTGGAATTCAATTGTTTTGGGATTTCCCTTTGGCGAACCCGAATCGGTTTTATTTCCTTTGAAAGAGAATGAGAACGAGAACGGAATTTGTTTACGGTTAGAATCTTCGGATGCCGAGATGTGTTTACACTTGTCGTGTGCGCGTTTGAAGAATTCTCGGCGAGGGTTCTTAATGGGCGAACAGACTGCTCGAGTGCCACGAACTTTTTGTTTATATTTTGGGAAATCCCCCAGTCCCACCCTCACACACACACGAACACGTACGCGGGACCAACGGAGAGTGAGAGAGCCGCTCTCTCTTTACTTTCTCTTTACTTCGGATTTTTGTTTTGCTTTCGCTGTGCGAACAGCTGATTCACTCGCCACTGCCGATGTGTTATTTT
Organism: Drosophila tani; assembly: GCA_008042535.1. NCBI lineage: Eukaryota > Metazoa > Arthropoda > Insecta > Diptera > Drosophilidae > Drosophila > Drosophila tani. The sequence continues at coordinate 12,552 of VNJO01012992.1, read as the reverse complement.
CGCCTTTGCTTTGCTCGCCGCGTGTTTTTCTCATTTTCTTCTTTCTGGTGGCACTTGCCAAATTCGCCCCGAAATTTTCTTGTTTTTCCTATTTTCCTATTTTTTTTGTGGTTGGCCTGCTTGTAATTATTTGGGAATTTGTGTTGCATTTAAATATGTTACTGCCTAGGCAAGGGGCCAAGAAATGAACAGAACTGTCGAACTGAATAAGAGTGTTCTTTAATTGGTTCCTAAAGTGATATTACTTGGGGTCTAAGCGAATTAACTTGACATTTGTGGGGTGAATATACAATTTATAGGTTATATATATTTATATATACTAAAACACATTAAACATTTGATGTAAGTGTATTAATTTAACGAATCAATAAACAGCAGAAAAAATTGAAGACGAAAATATGAAAATACTACTCCTAACTTCATGAATTATATTTTCTTTATACATTACAATTTCTCTTATTTAAGGCAGAATCATAAATAATCATGAATAAAACAGCTTTTATTAATCGATTAAGTTACTGGTTACTATAACATTATTATAAAATGTTAATAAAATGAATATGTTGTCTACTTTCTAAAGCTTGAAATGCATCTAATAAAGTTCGAGTTATAGAGTATCAAGAGTTATAAACTTCACGTAAAATTTTTTAGTATCCATGTTTAATTGTTTATTTCACTTCAAACCAATTATCTCACTTTGTCTATAAACTTTTACAGTACTCAAGTTAGTAAAGTTTGAGTTAGAAAAGTTTCAAACCAAAGTTTCCGAAGTTGAGCTCTTTAGGCATAAATAATATGGAACAGTAATGTATTTTTGGGTTCGAGCTGTGAGTATTTATAGAGGAATGTCTATTTATTTAGATTTTCAAGAATGCCATAAATAATTTTATGAGTTTTGTGCTTTCCATGTACAGATAAACTAAGTGAACTCATTAAACAAAATGAAAATGTATGGAAAATCAATCAAAAGTGACTCATAATTAGTGCCAATAAAATCAGACTCTTAGAAAATGAATTTCTATCATATATACTCTAATATACTTCTATAATCTCAGTAGGAGCATTTATCGTTCGATCATCGTATTAAAACAAAAAAGTAAAGATACTAATATCCTACTCTTGAAGAGCTTTAATCGTTCGATCATCCTAACAAGACAAACAAATAAAAAACCCGCAGTAATAAAGCATGAAAAATTCAGCGTGTGAATTATATATCTATCGCCTGTTTTCTCGCCGGCAATCGGGCTAATAAAGTGGCCCGTGGATTAGGCCAATCAAATGTATCCCTAATTTCCGCTTTTTAGCGTGCTTTCCCTCATTCCTTGGGGGCCTGATATAGCATTGTTTCTGGGCGGGTGCCAACGTTACTTTGTGGACATGGCGTGCTCGAAACACACACGATATATTTAGTTGCGGCACTTATATATTTAGTACGTATTTTTGTGGATTTATGCGTTCTGTCGCCGTGCAACATGTTGCCATTCCGAGAGGAAACACAAAGAGAGAGAGAGGGAGTCGAGTCCCTCCGGCGAATTCTAATTAATTGCTCGCTGGTGCGTGGGATTGGCTCGATTGTCGGGGCTTATCCTTGGGCAAGGACTTTTGCGATTTTTCTTCACTGATTCCACTGGCGGCAGTCTGTCTGCGAGGCAAAAGAGATTTTCGAGGCGGGAGTCAAGGCGGCCATCGGTAATCCAAGGGTCCGATGGCACGCCATGCCGCCATTTTGTGGATGTTACCCACAAAAACACACAGAAGCACCGAAGCACACACGCACTGGCACTAGCACGGATATAGTATACCACTCGGGATTGTTCATTAGCGGAGGTGTCTTTCTTTGTTTTCTCAAAAAGATAGATCTCGGTTTTGTTGTTGGGCTCCTCGATTCTCTAGCAATTCTCTAACAATTCGCCCCGCTGGCTTTCAGCGGCTGTCGTGTGTTTATTTTTGGTCCAACCGCCGCCACGAAGAACCGACCCGAAGACGAACAGGCGACCCGAAGGCGCACACATGTCCAAAAATATCACACGCAAAGGCCTGGGCAGCGCACAAAACTAGAGCACTTTCCGAAATTTTCATCAGATTTTCATATTTTTTACTTATTCGGATCGTCGGATCGGAATTATAATTGCAAATCTTATGCAACGCGCACACCACCACCGATTTTCGCCCTGGAGCCGAAAACTCCGCCACGTGCTCGCCGAGGACGCGTGGCAACGGCGAGTTCTGGCATGGATTTTCCACGATTTCACCCAGTTTTCACTGGGATTTCAGCCCGGCGCACATATAGATTCTATACTCGATGCTGGCGGGGACCAGCAGAAGCACGGCGAACTTACTTTTCGTGTCGATATTACTCTCTAGACTGACGACGAGCCCCGTCGGCGGCGACTACGAGTGCAGAATGATGAGCGATGTGGCGATGTACGATGGGGCGGCGAACTGAGCGAGCACCCAATGCTGCGGCACGCAATTCGCAGCAGCCGGCACAGTGGGACGAAATGGGGGAAAGAGGGAGAGATTTGGGAGGCAGGAAGAAATGGGTGTGATGGCGGGGGTAATGAACTATATTTACTACCTCTAAAAATGATCTGGTAACGGACATACATTTACAAAAATTATTATTGTTACATTAAAAAAAAAAATAAAAATGTACTTTTCTTTTCCTGATATTCTTGCACTTGTACTTTTCTTTTCCTGACATTCTTGCACTACAATTTCCAACGGGTTTTAGCTGAATACAGACAGTTAGCACGCTGAGTGCTGAGGTTGGGCAGATTTAATGAATTAGTACCACTAAAGATGTTCTCGTACCATATGTATAATTTTAATAATTAATAATATTATATTTATGTTTAGAAATAAAGTTGTATGGTCTTTAAGTATATTTCTGACACTTTAGCACTAAAATTCTCAACGGGTTTAACTGATAAACTTTGGGAAGAATAATCCAAACTTTATAGACATTTTTTGTAACAGCAATAAATTCTTTAATATATGCTTTTTTTATAAAACATTTATCTATACTAAGACTAAAAAAAAAACTTAATTTTATTTCATAATTACTTCTAATAGGCCCTTTTTAACCCCGCTTCAAGGACACTGTGCGGCGATTCTCGCCCGAGGCGCTTTCTCGCTTTTCTCGCCGGCTTGCCGTGTTCGCCTACATTTTTCGCCTCGCCGCTTGTTGCTTGTTTGCCGCTCGCACACTCGCACACACACACTGCCCCGTACACACTCACTCGCACTGGCTGACATCCTTTCTTTTTCTCGCTCTGATTGTTTCTCATCTTTGGGGGCCTTTGGCTATTTAAATCAGCTGTTTGGCAGTTCGTTTTGAGGAAATGCCGAGAACGAGAGTCTGGGAAAATAAATAAAAACATTTCGTGCGCGAATCTTAAAAGGTTTCTCGATATTTTCGTATAATTGCCAGCGCTTCTGTGTCGCCGGACGCGTTCTACTTGCATTTGTTTTAGTTTTTGTATTTTGTATATATTTTGAGAGCCTGCCAAGATGCCAACGTCCGTTCATTATGAGATGCTGTAATAAGCGTGTTAAAAATAAATCATACATATGATGCGGCCACCGAGTATACGTATTCATTCAACTTGAACTTGTCAGGTTTTTAATGAATGAAACGAAATCATATTTTGCAACCGCATTTCGTTTCTGTGATTCCTTTGGTCTTTGGTTTCTATTCTTTGGCAACTGAGTCAGCGTCATTGGCTTGGATGGGATGCGTTCAGGCGGAACGACTTGAGATATTTTCTATTTAGTCCGGTTGAAGGGTCGGCAGTTGTGCAGGACTGAGTTGTAGGGCTGCTTCCCCACGTACCATGTGGCGTATGCGTAATTTGAATTATTGCGCATTTCATTGCGATGCCTCTTTGAAGCGGATTGCCTGCGAAATAAGCATGCAAGTGGGTACACAGGGGGAAAAATAATATATATAATGGGTTTTAATAGCTGTCACTGAGTCATTAACAGGTGGATTCAAGAAATATAATTATAGGAATGCAGCAAGATTAATAGAAAGGAAATGAAAGCTAATGGTGTACTGAAAATAATTTAATTAAAAGAAGGCATGCGCGTTCTATAATATTATTAGATTTTATGATAGTATCTGAACAACATTTTCTGTATTTATATTCATTTCAGGCCCACTATGCCTTCCGATTTCCCTCAGTGGCAAGAAGCCTGGTGGTTAAGATTACGTCCCACACAAATTAGCCAAGTGTGAGGCTGCAGGGCACCGATAAACTGCATAGCCTCGGAATGAATTTGCGCAAAACAATGAGAGCCGGCAAAGAAATCGGATGATTCTGGTTGCCCGAGCCCGCTGTCGGAGCAACACAAAGGGATGCAAGGATGCAGGGATGCGGAGGATGTTTTGTTGTTGATTCCGGAGCTGCATGCATGCCCGGGATTTGCCCCATAAAAGGATCCAATGTCGGCAAGATCCAGCCAATTGTGCAGGCAGCCGGAAAAGAAGAAGTGCGCAAACTTATAATCGGCTCTTTCTCAGTATCTGTTTGTGTTTTGGGTCGGTTGGCCGCAATTCATTACGGCGGGGTCTGCGGTTTTTCCGGGGGGATACAGGGTCCTACCAGGGACTGGGGGAGTGAGTTAGAGAAAGGAGTGACTGCGGTGGGCCCTGAGCCCGGCTTGTTTATGCGTGCGGCTTCTTTGATTGTCAGTCGGCAATTTTGCCAAAGGCATAATTGCTATCTATGCCCATTATTGCGGTCCGGACAGCTCGTCCACCCTTTGAATTCTTGAAAATAGGCACTGAAAAAAAGAAGCCCTATAACTTTACTCTTCTACAAAATATAATCAACATTTCCTGCTTTGTATTACTTATTCAAAGTGTCTTTATAAGCCTTAAGAAAACTTAATAATTGTACCAGAAAAGTTTTTTATTCCTACTTTAAGAATCTTTGTTGAGAATAATTACTTGACATCAAGAACATTTCCGCTTTAAGACTGTGCTTAAATTTTATGATGAACTTTTACAGTCGCGCTCTCTCATGTTGCACACGGGGCTCTCGGTCAAGTTTCGTCCCTGATAATTTGCAAATCCTTGCGTCAATGGCCATGACAATGATTATGCCAACGGGAAAGTTTTTCGCTCGTCATTGTTTCCTTAGTGACTTTGGCCCAAAAGTCCGGCGACTTGCAGCACAGCACTCAGCCTGGCCGCGCCTTAGCGCGCTTTCTTTTCCTGTGCCCCCAAAAGTTTGGCAAACAAAACTTTTCCATTTACTCGGCCAGATGAACTGTGCGAGTACTTGTGACGTGCATTTCCACGCTGTCGCCACAGAGGTTTGTTCCTTTTGACGGCCCCGAAAAAACCGTAGACAAAAAAGAGCCCAGGTTCTCGGGTTCGGGTCGAGATTCAATTCCGGGGAAGAGATACGGGCCATCTGCCCAGACGCCGGCTTTGTCACCTGCATTACAATGAAAAAGCCAGCGGGGAAGTTTCGATTGCCAACCTGTAACTCGAATACCCTCGAATACTTTGTGTTTTTATTCCTCCAATGTACCTTGAGTTTGAGAGGGTTAATCCTTTAAAATAATTAAAGAAAAGCATTCAATCTTAAAGAAATAAGTACTGAAATCCAGCCAGAAGTCACATTATAGTCAGAAGTATTTTTATTAGGGTTTATAATATATTATCTTAAGTCCATGTATATTTAGTAACAATATTTTGATGCAAATTCTGTTAGATATTTTTGGTTTTAATATATAATTATTATTTTTGCATTTGAAATAGGAAAGAAGTTAATCAGAGTCCCTAAAATATTGAAAAATTGAATATAGCTAATTTATAGATATAAATAGACGTATAAAAAACTTGAATAAAATGTTTTTTAACATTATAGAATTTATTAAATACATCTTTCTATAATATCTAAGAACAGCAGTACTTACCTTTCCCTAATTTGGTTTATTTTTTCCAGAGACTATATTTGAATTATTGGACTTATTTTAGAAGTATCCTTTGGCTGTTGCTCGTTAGGCGAATCCTTGTGTATTCCGTACGCTGACAGTTGCCGAGTTGCGGAGCGAAAAAGTTTCGTGTCCGGAAAATGTAGCCCGTACCCGTACCCGTGGCCATACTTACTTGCCCCATCCCGTTCAGCTATTAATTGAAGGCCCATCATGGCCAGGCTTCACTTGTTTGCCGTTTGTTGAATCAATTTGCGGCAACAACTGATGAAGCCGAAGTGGATGTCGAAGCCAAGACGGACGAGGGAGAGCAGGAGGAGCAGAAGAACGAGGGCGAGGACGAGAACGAGGGGGTGGAACAGGGAATGGGAATAAATCAATCAATTGCAGCAAGGAATGCTTTTGGCCACGCCCTTTTCTGGGCGAAATTTTATTTGCCCTTTATTTGCGACGCTCTTTTTGTTGTTGCCCCGCACCTACTATACTTTATTATACATATATATGTATGTACTGTTCTCTTTGTTTTTTTGGTATTTTTGGCGGAACTAATTAACTTCCATTTAAATGAAAAACGAGCTGCGATTTGTGCCCATCGAATGAGCGTCATAAAGTCAGTCAGGAGAGAATAATGGCCCCGACCCGTGGAGTACGCACACATGTCCATGGCCCCTTGCCCGGCGGAGCGTTCAATGGGCCGTATACGTAATTTGAGGCATCCAGACCGACCCAACGCGTCCCCTCAGTCCTGCGTCCTGCGTCCTGCTTCCCCTAAGAGAGAGATGCTGTTAAAATTAATGCCAGCTCGTAAGTTTTACAAGGAATTCAATTTTTTGCACCACACCGAGCAAGACGGATAGTGGTCCGCCCCTCGGAAAGTTTGGCAGTCGCAGGAAAAGTGTCTTCCTCCAGGATCTGGATAGCGTTCGTCCTTATACCTCCTTTTGTTTGAGTCCTGACACTGCCGCTGCCCTGCCGCTGAAAATTGATTCGAAAGTTTTGCCATTAAATTGTCCTTTGTGCCGTAATCGGTGGGCCCCTTTGTTCGGCAATGGAAATGCATTTTCGGCTTTGGTATTCATCCTTTTTTATGGTTTTATTATTCATTTGTTAACAGATCTTTTTTTAAAAATGCAGTAGGTTTCATATGCATTAATTTTCATAGTTTTTTTCAATAATGTTTAGTTTTGTTTTTTTTTCAAAGAGTTTTTCTTCGTTTTTAATTTATACAATTTTCTGAGTGGCGGCTTATGCTTTGAGTTTATGAACTATGCTATGTATTTTTTGGTTTTTTGTTTTTTATCTTTGAAAGAACTTACGCCATGTTAATTATTGTTGTTGTTTTCTCCGCTTGACTACTGTACAATGCCTCAGTTATAGTTATAGATAGATACGCGTACAGACTACATAGAATACATAACTTAATAAGTGTCACAAGAAACATTCATAATCCGCTTTATACACATACATTCTTAGCTGCAGGCTGCATTAGGTTTTAATTTGAATTAACATTTAACATTAGCCTAGGTTTCAGTATTCAAGTCTTGTGTGTCGTCGCCTCCAGCCGCTGCTGTAATTAATCTACGTTAATAATGTTAATAATGAGTGGATTTCCGAAATCATACACAGTTCCCGACGGGGATTCCCAATAAAATCTCACAACAATTAAACACAGCAAGAGTAAAACAAGCACACACGCACACCCAAGCACACACATCTATAGAAAGTGATTTCTTTTTTTTCGTTTTTTTAATGCTTTGTTTAACAAATATCTCTTTGGCAAAAATACAAATTGAACAACTTGCTGTCGCGTGTATTGGTTAATTGTTTTAAACATAATTATCTACAATAAGTCTTATTTACGTTCCCCCGACCTTCGTGTGTGTTTAAACTAAGCAGAGTGTGTAACATTAAGTACGTATTTCGGATCTGAAAAATCAGGGACAAACAACAATCGCCGGATGCGGATCCGGCAAGCTGGGGAAGACATACAAGATTCGTGGGAGGATGCGGAGGCGGATGCGGATGCGGTTGTGTCTAGAGATACATTTCGTTCGTTGAGTATTAAGTTCGAGTGCAATCAAGTAGTTATCCCTAAGAAAACAGCGAGTTGGTTATTCCTATATGTATATGTGTCAGAATTTTAGGGGGAGGGACAGGGCCTAAGAGATACGAGCTGCGAAATAGTACGCTACGTTTACACCTATGAATTGCAATGACTCTCCCTCTCTCCCGTTCAGTGTGTGTGTATCGATATACCTGCATTTGTCCTTTTATCGTTATCGTTATCGCTATCGTTAGTTATTAATCGTTAATCGTTAAACTTTACTCGTTGCTTTCCGGCCTCTGCTCTGTGGTATTGTACATTTTGAAAGGATTTGGCTTGCTGATTGAGTAGTTTTTCTTTGTCGTTCGAAATGCTTAGCTACTTAGGGCTACGGATCCAGTTAAATGCTAATTATTAATGCAATTTGGCAGCACTACTCGTAGAGATGGGAGTACAAGCTATACATTCACATATCTGGTATAGAGGGTAGGTTCTGTCCCATGTCCTTTGGCTACCGTCCTGCAGAGTCCCATGAAATATGGCCCAGATAATGGCCGGCGGAGGATGGCGAATATTAATGACAGCCACAACAGGTTGCGCGACCCCGGCTACCCCACATTATAGCACTCCTTATTTTCCCGCTCATTTAACTTTTATCTGGCCGCTGCAATCGCAATTATTCAATAGCGGAAATCCCACAGAGGATGTGTGCTCCGCACCACACCCAAGGCTGCTGCCTCATCTTCCTTCTTAATTCCATTCTCAGTTCTCAGCTCTCCGCGCATTTTTCTTCATTTTCCCCGGCTTTCCTTTGTCTTTGTCTACGCGTGCGTTAATTTCAAAGATAATTTCACTTTTAATTACACACTGAAGCGGCGGCTTGGCTGCCTCCGCATCTATTCCCGAAATCAGGGCATTTATTCATTTGCGATAATCCAGAGACAGGGTGAAGGGCATCCAGTGCAGCAGTGCTGACTGCAGCCAAGCCCAGATCCAGCAATTACAGCCAAATGAATATTAAAATCCACACATTCTGCCCCGAGATGCCGCTGTAATTATGCACGAAGCTCGAGGATCCCAAGAACTTGGCTACAAAGTCAAAGATGCGGATGCGGTTGCGAGGGCGTGTGTTTAACGCTTCCCCCGCATCCGAATCCGAATCCGAATCCGAACCGAACTGGGAACTGAATGGTCCTAGAGATGCCAGAATTGTCTCGGTCTTGGAACTGGCAGAGCTAATGGCAACGCAGGCCAGGATTGGCATGTCACGCTCGCTGAGCTGCGACGAGTGGCAAATGAAAACTGTTTATGTGCGGCAATGCCACTCGAGTGCTGCCCAGCCTGGCTGGGGAGTGGCAGAAGGAGACCCAGACGGAGACGGAGCCAGGGATGTGCTCCTAAGAGATGAAACCAACTTCTGCATATAATGGCAGCGAGGGCGTGGCCGTAGCCCCTTCATATCTGCTGCGGGAACTTAAATTCCAAGTCGTAATCTTGAGCAAACATTGATTTCCAGATGCGTAGGAAAGTTTTCCCCGAAAAATACATAAAAAGAACACACTGATTTGGCACAGTGTCTTTAAATTTGCTATCTTAACTCCAGGGAAAGCTGCTTTAATCCTGTTTGAATTCAGTGGAGATTCACTAACTTGAACTTGCTAGAAGGATATATTATATTCTTTAAAAAATAGAGGAGTAATAAAAATATTTAATAGAAAACTACTTTCTCTGAGCCTCAGAATTTCCCGTAAACAAGATTTTGGGCAACTAACAACCTCTACTTGAATATTCCCTGTCAAACTCTTGAGAAACTTTTGCTTTAAAATATTCCTTTACATATTCAAAAATCTTTCAAAGTGAATTATGAAAAGTTCAGGCCAAGGAAGCTCCACTGTGCTGGCTGTGAGGTGTTTCCCCCTACCCCCCAATTGTCGAGTTTTTCCCGCCCCATTAAAGGGGAAGTGGCGAATCTGGGCGAGGGATCTCTGGATCTGTATCCAGAGGTCGGGGGTCACCGAGCAGCTAGCGGCTGTCAACCTTCAACTTTCGACGACCGTGGACGCTCCGGGCGCCGTCCAGGGCAATCACGTGCCCAGTCGACTTGAGCCGAAGCACGCCCCTGGGAGCTGTCAAGCGGCTCTGGACCGCGTCGCGTTTTCCACCGACCCGACCCAAGAAAATTTTCAAATTATTTCGCCCGCTTTCTGCCTGCCCGCCTGCCGCCTTCGTTTTTTCTTTTTCTCGGCTCCTCCTCCTGCTCCTGCTTTTGGCTAATTAGTAAAACTCTCTGCGAAATTATGCTCACTCCCCCACAGGCGCCGCCTTATCTAAATAAACACCCGACAGTCGGCGGAGAGAGAGTGAGAATATTTGGTGGAAATTTACATAAACTAATTCGCTGGCTGATTTGAATAAGGTAATGGCCAAGAGTGGCTGCCGGACAGGAGCAGAGAGAGAGAGCAGGGACAGGGACAGGGACAGGGACTGGGACCAGGGGACTTCAGAGACAGAACCCAGATGCCGAAGAGAAAGCTCCTAAACTAGCTACATCCTTGCGAGTAGGTTGGATACAGAGATACAGATAGGATTTTAGGTTGGGTTGCTCAGAACCGGGGCTCACTGCCGGAGATGATCCGCACCGTGGTGCTGCTGCAGCTGGTGCTGGTGGCCCCAGTTCCCGCCTACAGCTATACGAGGTGCCCGTCCGCATCCGTGTAAGCCACCGGGATGCCGCCGGGCTGGCTGAAGCTGCTCATGCCCGCCGCCGTCGGATCGAAGGCGCCGCTGGTGGTCATCAGCAGGTTGTTGCCCAGTCCGCCGCCCGTCGGTGGCAGGTTCAGGATCTGCAAGCTGCCCATGGGCGCCGATACCGGAACACCCACCCCCACCAGGCTGGCATTGAGGAGCTGCTGCTGTTGCTGCTGCTGCTGGAGCTGCTGCTGCTGCTTGTTCCTGTTGGGATCCTTGAGGATGCCATGCGGCTGGCGGGGCAGCGTGGCTGTGGCCGTGGCCGTCGGAAGACTACCGTTCAGCGTGGTGCTGGTGGTGAGCGTGGAGGCGCTCAGGTTCACCGGATGGTGCAGGTCGTGGAGCATCTGCATCGGACTGCCGCCCACCGCCGATGTGTGGTGGGTCACGTCCGGCGGCGGCACGCCCACCATGCCGCGCAGGATGCCCCGCCGCAAGGTGCCCGATCCCCCAGCCATCGCGGCTACGGATCCGTTGCCCATGAGCGTGGCGCCGCCATTGCTGACCAGGAGGGCGGCCTGCGAGGTCACTGTCAAGGGCTGCAGGTGTGCCATTGGCAGGGGCTGGGCACTGAAGTCCAGGGCGGCCGGGTATTCCTGGAAGGAAAATAAGAAATAATATATTAAATTAATTAAATATAATTTTATATCAAGAAAAGTGGATTCAAAAATGTCACAAAAGTCTCTTCTATTGCTGATTGATTTGGCTTAACCCACAGGAGGCAACAGGATGTCCTGGGGGTCAGTGTGCCTCAAGGACTAGAATGCCCGGAGCCGTATCCGTTGGCTGGCACGCAAAGTGGCCCGAAGTAAATGCAATTTAAAACAAGTTGTGGCCACACCCAGGCAGAGCCAGAACCAGAATGGATACGAAAGCCACCCACTCATCCATCCGTTGCGGTGTTTTTGTCCTGGTCGGACTTGTAACTATTTAAGCGGCAATTTGTATTTTATTGCCAACTTTGGTTGGCTTCCAGGGCCCGCCTCAACTGGCATTTCTACACCCGAAATGCCGCTCTTGGTTTTCATTTGGCGCTGGCGTTGATAAGTTAAATGCTGACTGCCCGGACGCAGTCGGAATCTCTATGTGGACTCTGGCTACGTGCACATGTGGAGCAGTCGGAGTCGTCGAAGTCGGAGACGGAGACGGAGCCGGAGGGCAGGAACTTGACTTCGGCCGGACAACTTAACTACGGTTCACTTTGTTAACTTGAGTTCTGCACAGTTTTAAATTCAATTAGTTTTCGTGCGGGCGAACTCTGGCCATTGTCTGACTGCGGAGCTGTCAGCTGCAGGCGGCGGGAAGGGAGATCATGAGGTCCTGGCCAGGGAATGGGTTCCACAGAAGGGCCAGGCATCCGTCAGATACTTTACGCACCCGGGCGCTGTTGCTGTCATCAAAGCGAGATACCAGATACGAGATACGGAGAGAGAGTGTTTTGTTTTAAAATTCATGGAGTCGAAGGCGGAGAGGAGCGAAGAGGGAGCACAGCTGATGCCGATTAAATAAATAAGGGGATCCGCACCCAGGCCATAATTTAATTTTAGCTTCAGTTCAGCGAGAGACAGCCACTGAGAGAAAAGGAGCCACACATATAATGATGGGAAATGGATATAGATAGGTTTCAAGACTTTAACATTCTTTCAAGACTTTAACATTCTTTTCTGTTTGGTGACTTAAGCCTTACATTTTTAGAGGCAGATATTTTTGTATCAATTAGCTTTAAATCTTTCTTTAAAGTTAGTTAGAAAACTGATTTCTTCGAGTGTGCCCTTGGCCCGCCGGCGCCGCTTGGTTGGCCTTAATGTGGA